>MU786341.1:183909-231163 GCA_026770625.1 Nicotiana glauca
ACTACGCAATAAGTATTAGTGCATTAGCTAATAAAAGCTACGTATTAATGCGCTTAACTTTTGATTAATTATGTATTAACGCACTACGCTTTTATCGAATATATATAAAAAATATATTCATTATATATAAGCGAAATTCGATATAATTCGATATATATAAGCTAAGCTATATTCTGTAATACATATTTAGATGGAAATATCATATATATAAATAATTATACTGCTTAAAAGAACATGTATACCTTAAATTGATTGAAGATTGCCTCCTTCAGCGAGAATGGAAATTCACTCCAAGTCGCATAAGGACCATCATAAAGATTTCTGGTGGCTTTAGTGATGAGCCTTGTAGTAATATTACTAGGGATGAACCTGCAATTTAATATAAAAAAACACATTAATATCTTAGTTAAATTGTACAAAATAATAAAAGTAAAAATAACAAATAACTCTTACCCGTCACCCTCAGGGACTATGATGATCCTGCCATATTCATCATAATGCACCTCCTCGTCATCATCAGCATCATCGTCTGAAGCATGTATATCGGAGGCATGTGTGGAAGGTGTAGGGCGGTCAGAGCAAGTATTTCACAGGCGAAGGCCTGCAATAGATGGAGTCCAAAATGAATATAGCTGCGAGCCCTGGGAGTGAGACATAGCTGTATGGGCCTCAAGTGGATGTGACACTGATAGTTGTGAAATGAGTGGCTATGACACGGATGGCTGTGATCCATGTGGATGTGACATGGACCAATTCGATCCATGAGCTGCTGATGGATGCGATCTATGTGGTTGTGAGACAGGTGGACTGTATGTAGGTCGTATAGTCCTATGGCCATGTGAAGAAAGACCTGGCGTCTGCACGAAGGTGTAGAGCTAGTGATGTGCTGTCAGCTCAGAATAGCCCTAAGGTGGAGGCCCAGACATAGGCATAGACACAGGCATCTGTGAAGAGGAAGGAAGGGATTGAGTAGTATCTTCTACCCTCCTCTTTGGTTTCCTAGACTTTTTTTGACCCCGAGAACCAGTAGGATCACTATTACCTCGACCCTTTCCTGACATCTGCATAATATAATACATAGTTAGATTGAAAAATATAAAGAAACTAGCTATAAACGAGAGTTATTAAAGAAACCAACTTTTTAAAGCTCATCGACGTATAGCTTCTCGTCCGAGAATTCTTCTTCCTCACTAGTTTGAGCTTTATTAGTTGATTCTTCTTCCTCGTTTTCTAAAATTCTTACTTCATCTATATCAACTTCTTCCAATATGTGTTCAGGATGTTCCAAATCATTTTCTAAAACTTCGTCCACTATTTGGTGAACATTGGAGATATTGTTTTGATATGCAACATCTAACACATTCTCGACTTCTAACCTACCCACAGGCTTCATTTTTATTACAACCCATCAATCAGACTTATTCCGCCGCAATGGATAAGGAGCATAATACACTTGCCTAACATTATCTGCAATTATGAAAGGATCATAGCGATCATACTCCCTCCTATGATTAACCTCAATTATGTTGTATTGATTGTGTACTCTTGTACCTCTTGTTGGATGTGAGTCAAATCACTTGCATCTAAAGATTATCAATTTCTTATTTGGCTAACCTGTATATTCTAGTTCTATTATTTCTTTGAGCACACCATAATAATTAATATCTCCATCTTGGTTGCCATCACCACCTTAAACCCACACCCCACTGTTATTGCTATTTTAATTTTTAGAGCAATCCTCTGTATGAAACTTATAACAATTCATAATGTACTTAGACATGGTTGTGACCTTACCCCATGTGACCTCAAATTTCCTCACCTGAAAGTATTGGAGGTGGGAAATCATATTCCATTTTATTCTTTTTGAATGCATTTTTCATCCTTCTAAACTCATGATCAGGAGGCAAGAATTGACGTTGACAGTCAAACCATGATTGCTTTCGGCCATATTTCAAAGCGAAAGCTTTACTATTTTGCATGCAGTAAGGACAAGCTAGCTTCTCAGCAGTAATCCACCCAGACAACAATCCATACGCAGGAAAATCGTTAATTGTCCACATTAAATTAGCACGCAAAATGAAATTCCGCTTGTTTGATATGTCATATGTTTCAACACCATCGTACCACAATTGTTTAGCTCATCAATCAAAGGTTGCAAATATACATCAATCAAACTTTTCGGATTATGTAGACCGGGGATAATACAATTTAAGAATATATATGGACTAGTCATGCACAACTCGAGTGGTAGATTATAAGGTGTAAGAAAGATAGGCCAACATGAATATGATGTGGCAGATACAGAAAAAGGCGTGAAGCCATCCACACACAGATCTAATCGAACATTCCTTGGTTCACTAGCAAAATCTGGATATGTCCTATCAAAGTGCTTCCAAGCTTCTCCATCTGAAGGATGACACATAACACCATGTGGTCTTCTATTTTCAAAGTCCCATCTCATATGAGGAGCAGAACTCATCGACGCATATAACCTCTTTAACCTAGGTATAAGAGGTAAATAATGCATCGACTTGATGGCGACCATATTCCAACTAGAAAGCCTCTTGAAATGAGGCTTTTCGCAAAATTTACAACTGTCCAAACCTGCATCATCTTTATAATATAGCATGCAACCATCTTCACAACAATCAATTCTCATTGATGAAAGTCCTAACTTTGAAACTAATCTCTTTGCCTTGTAGAAATCACTAGGTGATTTGATTTCAGGGCCAACTAGTTCACGGATAAGGCCAATGAAGAAGTCCATGGCTCCTTGAGAAATATTCCAATCAGATTTCATACTTAGTAATCCAGATAAATCAGAGTGCGAACGTACGTTACATAGTGGATGACTAGCTTTCTCTAAAACTTCATAAAAATGTTTTGTGTCATCATTAGGAGTTTTTTCAACATTTTCATTGGGCTCACCCACTATGTGCATCCCAAAAGCATATGCAACCATATCATGAATTCTAGAATCACGATTTGTATTCTCAACCGATGTGACGACCCGACCCGTCGCCATGTGAGTTACCACTTTGTTTTCCCCATTTTTAGCTTCTTTATGATTCATTATCCCTATCTTATATGATAGAGCGGGTTTGGAGAGGTTTTGGTAGGAAATGAGACACTTAGTCTCTTTAAGGAAATTTTGGTTTGGAAAAGTCAACCGGATGTTGACTTAGGAGTTAGAGGGCTCAGATGTGATTTCCAGTGATTTGGTTAGCTTCAGGGAATGATTTGTGACTTAGGATCGTGATTTAAATTGAATTTGGAGGTCCGGTGTAGAATGACGCTTGAATTGGCAAAGTTAGTATTTTGGCGAATTTCGGTTGATTGGTGAGATTTTGATCCGATGGTCGGAATGGAATTTCGAGAGTTTCTATAACTTCATTAGGTTATTTGGGATGTGTGTGCAAAATTTCAGGTCATTCAGAGGTGTTCTGGTCAGGTTTTTGATCAAATACGAGTGTCGGGAGTTTTAGAAGAATTTAGGCTTGAATCCAATGTAATTTGATTATTTTGGTGTTGGTTGAGGTGTTTTGATAATTAAAGCAAGTTTTAATGATGTTTTAGGATGGGTTGGCACTTTTGGTTGAGGTCCCGGGGGCCTCGGGGTGATTTTGGATGGCTATAGGGATGAATTTTGGACTTGTGTTGTTTCAAAAATTTGCTAGTTCTGGTATTTCTTCATCTACGGAAAAAGGTTCTCAGATGCGGTTCTGTAGATGCGAAAATGGGGTTGCAGATGCGAGAGGTGCTAGGGAGGATGGTTTCTGTAGGTTCGAAGGAGGAGCCGCATCTGCGGTATCGCAGATGCGGTGATGGCATCGCAGATGTGGACATGGTCATCAAGGAAATTCCACAGTAGCGGATTGAAGCTCGTAGAAGCGGACTTAGACCGCGAAAATGGTCTGCGAAAAAAAATGCCTAGGCAGAAGGGTTTTAAAAGTTCATTTTGTTTCGCGAGCTAAGCTATTTTTCCTCCATTTTTGAACATCCTTGAGAGCTTTTGGACGGGAATTGAAGAGGGATTTGACTGGGATTGATTGGAGGTGAGTTTTATGACCTAAAAACATGATTTAATTGTAGAAACAACCTAGAAATTCATGAAAATTTATCAAAAGGGGGAAGAACTAGGGCTTGAGTTTTGGCATTTCAAATTGGGTTTTGATGGGTCATTTGAGCTCGGATTTGGGAATTCTTGATATGTATATATTCGTGGTTGGGAAGGGTTGCCTTTAATATTTGGCGTTTGTGAGGGATATTGGAGCCGAGACTCCTAGCATTGATTCTATTCCGGTTGTGAGGGAGTTTCCCGATATATTTCTTGCAGACCCGTTGGGCATGCCGCCAGACAGGGATATTTATTTTCGTATTGACCTGGTGCCGGGCACTCAGGCCATTTCCATTTCATCATATCGTATGGCACCAGCGGAGTTGAAAGAATTGAAGGATCAACTTCAGGAACTCCTAGATAAAGGGTTCATTCGGCCTAGTATGTCATCTTGGGGTGCACCAGTTCTGTTTGTCAAGAAGAAGGATGGCACCATGAGAATGTGCATTCACTACGGGCAATTAAACAAAGTAACAGTGAAGAACAAGTATCCCCTGCCTCGCATTGAGGATTTGTTTGACCAGCTTCGGGGGCGAGGGTGTTCTCCAAGACTGATCTCCGTTCGGGATATCATCAATTGAAGATCAGGCATTCAGGTATTATTAAGACTAATTTCAGGACAAGATATGGGCACTATGAGTTTCTTGTTATGTCCTTTGGGTTGACCAATTCCCTAGCAGCGTTCATACATTTGATGAACATTGTATTTCGGCCTTATCTGGATTCGTTCGTAATATTTTTTATTGATGATATTCTGGTGTACTCGCGTAGCTAGGAGGAGCACACACAACATTTGCGAGTTGTATTGTAAAGATTGAGGGAGGAGAATCTTTATGTAAAGTTCTCTAAATGTGAGTTCTGGCTCAGTTCAGTGGCTTTCTTGGGGCACGTAGTGTCCAATGAGGGTATTCAGGTCGACCCGAAGAAGATAGAGGCGGTTCAGAGTTGGCCTAGACCGACCTCAGCCGCAGAGATTCATAGTTTCCTTGGTTTGGCAGGTTATTATTGCCGAGTTGTTCAGGGATTTTCCTCTATTGCATCGCCTTTGACAAAGTTGACTCAGAAGGGTGCTCCATTTGTATGGTCAGACGAGTGCGAGGAGAGCTTTCAGAAGCTCAAGACAGCTTTGACCGCAGCTGTAGTGTTGGTTTTTCCATCAGCTTCAGGTTCTTACACTGTATATTGTGATACTTCGAGAGTTGGGATTCGATGTGTATTGATGCAGGAGGGTTGATTTATTGATTATGCTTCTCGTCAGTTGAAGCCCTATGAGAAGAACTACCCAGTTCATGATTTAGAGTTGGCTACTATAGTTCATGCTCTGATGATTTGGAGGCACTACCTGTATGGCGTATCTTGTGAGTAATTCACCAATCATCGTAGTCTTCAGCATTTGTTCAAGCAAAAGGATCTTAATTTGAGGCAGCAGAGGTGGCTAGAGTTACTAAAGGATTATGATATGACCATTCTGTATCACCCGGGGAAGGCCAATGTAGTGGCCGATGCTTTGATCCGGAAGGCAGTTAGTGTGGGGAGTTTGGCGCATATTCCAGTTGGTGAGAGGCCCTTTGCAGTTAGTGTCCAAGTCTTGGCCAATTGGTTGGTGAGACTAGATAATTCGGAGCCCATTCGGGTGTTGGCTTACGTGGTTTCTCGGTCTTCCTTATATGATCGCATCAGAGAGCGCCAGTATAATGATCCACATTTGCTTGTCCTTAATGATAGGGTCCAGCATGACGATGCCAGAGACATGATCATTAGTGAGGATGGTGTGTTGAGGATGCAGAGCCGGATTTGTGTGCCCAATGTGGATGGGCTTCGGGAGTTAATACTAGAGGAGGCCCATAGCTCGCGGTATTCCATTCATCCAGGTGCCTCAAAGATGTATCAAGATTTGAGGCAGCAGTATTGGTGGAGAAGAATGAAGAATGATATTGTAGGATTTGTGGCTCGGTGTCTCAACTGTCAGAAGGTGAAATATGAGTATTAGAGACCGGGTGGTTTACTTCAGCGGATGATTATTCTCGAGTGATCACTATGGATTATGTGAATGGTTTTTCCTCGGACTTTGAAGAAGTTCGATTCGATTTGGGTGATTGTGGATCGGCTGACAAAGTTTGCGCACTTCATTCCGGTATGTGGTAGGGATCTTTATCTGGGAGATTGTTCGATTGCATGGTATTCTAGTATCTATTATCTCAGATAGAGCTTCTCAGTTTACTTCTCAGTTCTGGAGGAAATTTTAGCGAGAGTTGGGTACACAAGTAGAGTTGAGCACAGCATTTTATCCTCAGAGGGACGGGCAGTCCGAGCGTACTATTCAGATATTGAGGACATGTTGCGTGCCTGTGTTATTGATTTTGGAGGTTCTTGGGATGAGTTTTTGCCGCTTGTAGAGTTTGCCTACAAAAACAGTTATCAGTCGAGCATTCAGATGGCTCTGTATGAGGCGTTGTATGGGAGGCAGTGTAGAACTCCAGTTGGTTGGTTCGAGCCCAATGAGGCTAGGCTATTGGGGACAGTTCAGGATGCCTTAGAGAAGGTGGAGTTGATTCAGGAGAGGCTTCGTATAGCACAGTCTCTTTAGAAGAGTTATGCGGACCGGAAGGTTCGAGATGTGTCTTATATGGTTGGTGAAAAGGTCTTGCTGAAGGTTTCTCCCATGAAGGGTGTTATGCGGTTTTGAAAGAAGGGGAAGTTGAGTCCGCGGTTTATTGGCCTTTTGAGGTACTTAGGAAGATTGTGGAGGTGGCTTATAAGTTTGCCTTGCCACCTAGCTTGTCGGGCATGCATCAAGTATTTCGTGTATCTATGCTCCGAAAGTATGTTGGGGACCCGTCCTATGTATTGGACTTCAGCACGGTTCAGTTGGATGATGATTTGACTTGTGATGTAGAGCCAGCAGCCTTTTTGGATCGTCAGGTTCGGAAGTTAAGGTCAAAGGATGTTGCTTCAGTGAAAGTGCAGTGGAGAGGTCGGCCCGTGGAGGAGGCCACCTGAGAGATCGAGCGGGAGCTGCGGAGTAGATATCCTTACCTGTTTGAGGCTTCAGGTATGTTTCTTGACCCGCTCAAGGACAAGTGTTTATTTTAGTTGGGGAGGATGTGACAACCCTACCCGTCATCACGTGAGTTATCACTTTATTTTTCCCGTTTTCAGCTTCTTTATGCTTCATTATCCGCATCTTGTGTGATAGATCAGGTTAGGAGAGGTTTTTGTAGGAAATGAGATACTTAGTCTCTTTAAGGAAGGTTTGGTTAGAAAAAGTCAACCGGATGTTGACTTATGAGTTAGAGGGATCGAGTGTGATTTCCGGTGATTCGGTTAGCTTCGGGGAATGATTTGTGACTTAGGAGCATGATCGGAATTGAATTTGGAGGTCCGATGTAGAATTACGCTTGAATTGGCGAAGTTAGTATTTTGGCGAATTTTGGTTGATAGGTGAGATTTTGATCCGAGGGTTGGAATGGAATTCAGAGAGTTTCTGTAGATTCATTAGGTGATTTGGGATGTTTGTGCAAAATTTCAGGTCATTCGGAGGTGTTTTGGTCTGGTTTTTGATCAAATGTGAGTTTCGAGAGTTTTAGAAAAAACTTAGGCTTGAATCCGATGTAATTTTATGGTTTTGGTGTTGGTTGAGGTATTTTGATGATTGGATCAAGTTTGAATGATGTTTTAGGATGGGTTGGCACTTTTGGTTGAGGTCCTGGGGTCCTCGGGTGATTTCAGATGGCTATCGGGATGAATTTTTGACTTGTGTTGTTTCAAAAATTTGCTGGTTCTGGTATTTCCGCATCTGTGGAAAAGGGGCCGTAGATGCAGTTCCACAAATGTGAAAATGGAGTCGCATATGAGACAGGTGCTAGGGAGGCTAGTTTCCGCAGGTGCGAAGGAGGAGCCGTATCTGCGGTATCGCAGATGCTGCTATGGCATCGCAGATGCGGACATGGTCATCAAGGAAATTGCGTAGGAGCGGATAGAAGCCCGCATAAGCGGAGTCTGCAGAAACGGATTTTGACCACAGAAGCGGTCCTGGGCAATTAGTGAAACTATGTAGAAGCAGAAACCGCAGATGCGGTACTTGGATCGTAGATGCGAAAAAATTGTCTGGGCAGAAGGGTTTTAAAAGTTCATTTTTTTCCACGAGCTAAGCTAATTTTCCTCCATTTTTAACATCCTTGAGAGCTTTTGCACGGGAATTGAAGAGGGATTTGACTGGGATTAATTGGAGATGAGTTTTATGACCTTAAAACATGATTTAATTATAAAAACAACCTAGAAATTCTTGAAAATTTATTAGAAGGGGGAAGAACAAGGCTTGAGTTTTGGCCTTTCAAATTGGGTTTTGATGGGTCATTTGAGCTTGGATTTGGGATTTCTATATATGTATTGACTCGTGGCGAGATAAGGAATCCGTTGATGTAAAAAATTTTAGAATTCGAGAAGTGGGCCCGGGGCTCGGGTTTTGCAAATTTCATAATTTTCGATTGGTTTCGATTGGTTTATGTTCCCTTAACCTATTGTGATGTATTTGTTGTGGTTTTTATATGATTCGACACGCGAGGAGGCGAATTTGAGAGGCAAGGGCATAGCGAGCTAGGATTTTGGCCGGCTTGAGGTGAGTAATGATAGTAATTATATCTTGAGGGTTTGAAACTCTGGATTTGTACAACGTAGTGCTATATTGAGGTGAAACGCGCGCTTTTTGACGAGCACGGGGTTATTTACTACTAGGCATTGTGACTCGGTCTGTCCCGATTGATATTTTTACCGCGTATTTAACTGAGATGTGTTTGTTATCAACATGATTTGGGCTTATTTCCATATTTTGGGATTCATGCCGACTACTTGAGTCATTCATGGATTTTTATCACTGTTTCCTCACTATTTGATATACTACTTGAACTCAGTCCTGTTGATTATACTGTTTTACAATCTCAGCCACTTTAATAGAATTTTGACTTAAATGATATTTCCACTTTTGCTTGGGCTGAGCACCACTATTTTATTGATGCCCGAGGGACTTATGATGATTTCTGGACCGAGTGAGGCCAAGGGCCTGAGATACATTTATACGCCACGAGGTGGCTTGAGTGACGTGAGGAGGCTTTCAGGCCTTGTGAGTGATGTGAGGAGGCTTTCAGGTCTGGTGAGTGATGTGAGGAGGCTTTCAGGCCTTATGAGTGATGTGAGAAGGCTTTCAGGCCTTATGTTGATATAGCGCTTGGGCCGTAAGGGGCCCCTCCAGAGTCTGCACACCCACAGTGAGTGCGGGTACCTATATGATCTGAGAGTGAGCTTGAGTGGCTGATACTATGCTGAGTGACTGATACTGAGCCTGAGGGGCTGATACTGTTCTGAGCGATTGATACTGGGCCCGAGAGGTTGATTTCTACTCACTATTTACTTGTCATTTTACCTGATTTACCTATTTTTAAAAGGAGATTTCATCTGACTCTTTACTATTTTACTACTTTAACTGATTTACTGCCTGACATAGAATTTCCTTGTGCATTTATGTGATTTCATGACTTCGGTTATTATTTATTATTATTACTCACTAGGTCGGAGTACTCACATTACTCCCTGCACCATGTGTTCAGATTCAGGCATAGCAGAGTCCGCACCTGAGCACTAATTCCTTCCAGACCAGGTGGCGAGTTGGAGTTACGAGGTAGCTGTTGACGTCCGCAGCCCCTTGTCTCCCTTATCTTATATCATTTATGTTTTCTTCAGACTATTGTATCAGATATTATATTCTGTAGACTTATAGCAAACTCTGTAGAAGCTCATGACTTTTTACACCCCAGTTTGGTCTGTGTCGGGATGGTATCCTTTGCTATTATCGTTGTTTCCACATTTATTATTGTTTTACACGTGTTTTGGATTTGTTAATGTTAATTAATTGTTAAAAGAGGTGTTTGCGTTGCTCTGGCTGGCCTTGTCTTCACGAGAAGTGCGATCACGGTCGGGTTTGGAAATTGGGCCGTGACAACCGACCTACGACTTTCACCCATAACCATATTATGAAATATCCCATGGCTACCATCGATCTCTCCATGACTAGTCCACACAAAGTAATTTTCTATAAACCCCCTTCTATAAAGATGATGCTTAACTTCCTCTAGTTTTCCAAACATCCTACAGTTGCACCTAACACAAGGGCACCTAATTACTCCTTCATTTATGTATGGCGGAAGTAAATTCATTGTCTAATAAACTCATCAACCTCTTCAACATAATCCTCCCACAATCCCTGCCGATTAGGATAATTTCTATTGTACATCCAAGTATGATGTTCCATCTATATAAATAAAGCAAGAACAAATTAATTTAGTTAATTCAAGTATTTATAATGTATTCTTATTTAGGATAATGTATTTACAAGTACTCTTATTTAGGTATTGCTAATGTATGAATTGTTTCTTTTCACAATTTGACTCAATATAAATTAATACAAGAACTAAAAGATCATAATTTCTACCTTAATTTCTTAAATCTAATATAGTTCAAACAAAAAACCCTAATACTAAATAGACAAAAATTCTAAAAACTTATATAAAATTATATAGCAAAAATTAAAAATTAAAAAGCTAAGAAGGTAGATTACTAACCTTAGTAGATTAAAAAGCAATGGTGGAAAGGGGTGGTGGACAGCCGCTCCGGCGATAGTGGTAGCGGTGGACAGCGGCTCCGGCGACAGTGGTAGCGGCGGTAGCGGCTGCAGCAACAGTGGCAAGGGGTGGGGGGATTGATTTGTGTAAGGAAAATAGATAAGGGGAGGAGAATATGTTGAGAGAGAGTTTGAGAAATTTTTGCTAAGAAAATAAGAGATTGGGAGGACAAACCTGATTTTGACTCTGGATTTAAAAATAGTGACCACCTTTGGTCGCTATTTTGGTAGCCAATAAGTATTTAATATTTTGACCAATATAGCGACCAAAGTTGGTCGCCAATTTTTGACCATTTGACCAAAATGGCGACCAAAGTTGGTCGCTATATATAAACAAAAAATAAATTATTTTTAGTTCAATTTAAATTTATGTACATATGTAGTATAAATTTAGGATTTTAATTCATTTTATGCTATATATATATATAGTTATATATATATATATATATATATATATATATATATATATATAACTTAGTATATAAAAAAATGATCTTAGAAGAATTTCTAAAACCCAGATTGGCTGTTTTCAGAAAATGATTTCATGAAAACATGACTAGTGAATTAATACAATTCTTTAGAAATGATTTTTCTGAGGATATCAGCAAGAAAAATAAAATTATTGCTTTTGTTCCTTGGTTTATGTCTAAACATGTTTATAACTATATTTCTGTGTTAGAAAGAGATTATATGCTCACTAGTGGGAAAACCACTAAATCAGTTTTTCCACCCCAACCATCTTTTCAAATGGGGGAAAAAGATAAAGTAGTTTATTTTAATGCTTTTTCTAAATTATTTGAAAATGATGTGGCTATTATTACAGCCAAAAACCTGAATACTATGCTTACTCAGAATAATTATACTAATATGTATGTTAGCATTCTGGAAGAACAGGTTATCACGATACAGGAGAAATTGGACAAGCTTATAGCTGAGGTCCAAAAGATTTCTCAAAAGGAGGCTAAAGGTAAAGAGCAAATAGCTACTACCAGCATCCAACCTCCACCAGAGGTAAAAGACTTTAAAATAAAAAGTCTTAATGTTTTGGAGGAACTTCTTAATAAGCAGTTTGGAGAGTTTAAGACTAGTCCTTTAACTCTAGAGCATAAATCTGATAAGGGTAAGAGAATACAGGTAGAGGATCTGATTAATAAGATATCTGAAAAATATGCTCGCAAACCATACCAAAGAATGTTTTATTACCCTCAACCAACCCCTCAAGATGTTCTAATAGAAGAACATGACAATGTCCACTACCACCAAGGTTATAGTGGGTCAGACATTTATGAGTGGAATATTGATGGTCTTGTTGAAAGACAGATCTATGATACAGTACATAGAATGCTTATGTACAGTACTATCTGCAAAGTTAATAATAATGCAAATAAGGCAATTGCAGAAATGATTATTGCCATATTTCACTGGTCAGCTTAAAGGTTGGTGGGATAATTATCTCACTCAAAACCAACGCAACAAAATAATGAGTGCGACTAAAGTCGAAGATAATAAGACTGTACAAAATGCAATATATTCTTTAGTTTTAAATATTATAGAACATTTTTTTGGTAGATGGTCTGACAATAGTGAAACCATCAGAACTATGCTCCAGAATTTAAGATGTAAAACTCTTACATCCTTTAGATGGTACAAAGATGTTTTCTTATCCAGAGTGATGGAATTATGAGAGAGTAATAGTACTCATTGGAAGGCCAAATTCATAGATGGCCTCCCCCCTTTTTCGCTGAAAGGATTCGAAAAGTCCTTAGAGGTACATGGATGAATATTAATTGTGAAACATACTCATATGTAACCTCATTAGTGTATGCACTCGGGAAGGTTTAGCTTTTTGTAATGAAATAAAGCTAAACCAAGAAATTAAGAAACACCGTCTCACTGAGAGACAACAATTAGGTGAATTCTGTGAACAATTCGCCATTGAGATTCCTTCAAAGAGGACTTCAAGTTATTTGATTTTGCCCTTGATGTTGCAATCCTTTGCATAATGGCCTACTCTTCCGCATTCTTAGCAGTTTTGAGAGTTTTTTGCTTTAACATAACCCTTTCTAGCTTTATGAAAAGCCTTCCTTCTTTGGGTCTTTTCACGCCTCTTTTTAGACGAACCCTTTTTCTTTTTGAAGTCTTTTTTCTTATGGGACTTCTTCCTTTTTGAAGGAATGTCAATGGCGAATTGTTCACAGAATTCACCTAATTGTTGTCTCTCAGTGGGACGATGTTTCTTAATTTCTTGGTTTAGCCTTATTTCATTACAAAGGGCTAAACCTTCCTGAATGCATACACTAATGAGTTTACCATATGAGTATGTTTCATAATTAATACTCATCCATTTACCTCTAAGGACTTTTCGATTCCTTTCAGCAATAAAGGAGGGAGACCATCTATGAATTTGGCCTTCCAGTGAGTATTATTACTCTCTGGTAATTCCATCACTCTGGATAGGAAAACATCTTTGTACCATCTGAATGATGTAAGGGTTTTACATCTTAAATTCTGGAGCATAGTTCTGATGGTTTCACTATTGTCAGACCATCTTCCAGAAAAATGTTCTATAATATTTAAAACTAAAGAATAGACTACATTTTGTACAGTCTTATTATCTTCGACTTTAGTCGACTCATTATTTCGTTGCGTTGGTTTTGATTGAGATAATTATCCCACCAACCTTTAAGTTGACCAGTAAATCCGGCAATAATCATTTATGCAATTGCCTTATCTGCATTAGTATTAACTTTGCAGATAGTAATGTACATAAGCATTCTATGTACTGTAGTATAGATCTGTCTTTCAGCAAGACCATCTATATTCCACTCATAAATGTCTGACCCACTATAACCTTGGTGGTAGTGGTCATTGTCATGTTGTTCTATTAGAACATCTTGAGGGGTTGGTCGAGGCTAATAAAACATTCTTTGGTATGGTTTGCGAGCATATTTTTAAGATATCTTACTAATCAGATCCTCTGTCTGTATTCTCTTACCCTTATCAGATTTATGCTCTAGAGTTAAAGGACTAGCCTTAAACTCTCCAAACTTCTTATTAAGAAGTTCCTCCAAATCATTAAGACTTTTTATTTTAAAGTCTTTTACCTCTGGTGGAGGTTGGATAATGGATGTAGGTATTTTCTCTTTACCTTTAGCCTCCTTTTGAGAAATCTTTTGGACTTCAGCTATAAGCTTGTCCAATTTCTCCTGTATCGTGATGACCTATTCTCCCAGAATACTAACATACAAATTAGTATAATTATTCTGAGTAAGCATAGTATTCAGGTTTTTGGCTGTAATAGTAGCCACATCATTTTCAAATAATTTAGAAAAAACAGTAAAATAAACTACTTTATCTTTTTCCCCCATTTGAAAAGATTGTTGGGGTGGAAAAACTGATTTAGTGATTTTCCCACTAATGAGCATATAATCTCTTTCTAACGCAGAAATATAGTTATAAACATGTTTAGACATAAACCAAGGAACAAAAGAAATAATTTTATTTTTCTTGCTAACATCCTCATAAAAATCATTTCTAAAGAATTGTATTAATTCACTAGTCATGTTTTCATGAAAACAATTTCTGAAAATAGCCCATCTGGGTTTTAGAAATTCTTCTAAGATCATTTTTCTTGCCAGTGAACCCGGACTAAAATCTATTTGGGTTTCAACCATCATTAACACCATTTGAAAAATCCATCTCGGATGCAGTGGGTTCAAGATCTGAATTAATCTTGACTATATTATCTTGACCAATTTTTATATTATCAATTCTATTATTTTCTCTAACTTGTGATGTGAATGCTCTAGATGGAAAATCTACCACATAATCAATTAGAGAAATATAAGAAGAATTTGATCTAGTCAGTCTAGATGATAAACTGATATTATCAGTATGAATAGGTTCATTGAACCTGATCTTTATAGTGCCATCTGAGGTCTATTCTAATTTTGTAACCTCAGTATTACCAATGTCTCAAGGGGCAACTGCTTCCTCTATGACCCATTCCTTAGGGAAATCAATTTCATTCCATTTCATAGGTCTTTTGGTTGTTACTTTAGATTTTCCAAAGTTAGTTTCTATAAGAATAGTTTCATTTTTGAAAACCATCATTTTGCACATAGGATGTAAAGTATATAACGGCTTAAAATAAATCCTATAACAGATACATTTCACTTCTGTACCAGGCAAATAATCATAACCATGTAATTTAATGCTAAGTATTAATGCATTTAACGAATTCTCATCATTAAGAGAAATTTGCAAATTGCGATAAGCATTAAAATAAACTGGGCCATAAGCCAAACTGGTTTGCACAGTCCCTATAAGAGGCTTTTTCTAGTTCTGGTTTCTGCCATCTCTGAGAGTTGCTATACAGCTTTCAGGTAAGCCTCTTAAAGTAAGTGGCTTGAGGGCTACTTGTATTAAACCTATATGTATGAATCTATGTGAATCCCTATAAGGGGAAAAATCATTCTCAGATAATAATCTGAACGTTGCATGATCACTATCTACGGTGATAGTTTCTTCAGTAGTTTTAACTACTTGTTTTAAATCTATTTTTTCAAAAGTACCTAACTGTGACGACCCGACCCGTCATCTTATGTGTTTCCTCCCTATTTCCCCATATTCTGTAGCTTTGTGTGTCAATGTTAGTATTTGAGTTGATCGGGTTGAATGGAATTGGTTTTAGTTGGAATGAGGCACTTAGCCTCTTAAAAGGAAGTTTGTTTTGGAAAAGTCAACCAGAAGTTGACTATATAGTTAGAATGCTCGGTTGGGAATTCTGGTGATTTGGTTAGCTTCGGGGGATGATTTGTGACTTAGGAGTGCAATCAGAATTGATTTTGGAGGCTCGGTATAGAATTAGGCTTGCATTGGCGAAGTTTGAATTTTGGCGAATTTCGGTTGATAGGCGAGATTTTGATTCGAGGGTCGGAATGGAATTCTGAGAGTTGCAGTAGCTTCTTTAGGTTATTTTGGATATGTCTACAAATTTTCAGGTCATTCAGACATCGTTTGGTTGGGTTTTTGATCGAAAATGCATTTCGGAAGTTCTTGAAGAACTTAGGCTTTGATTTGGTGAAATTTGATGATTTTGATGTTAACGATAGTGTTTTGATGATTGGAACAAGTTTGAATGATGTTATGGGTTATGTTGGTGCTTTTGGTTGAGCTCTCGGGGGCCTCGGGGTGATTTTGGATTGTTAAACGGGAATTTTGGAAGCTTACAGCAGGTCTGATCTTTTTGGCTTCTGGTATTTCTGCATCTGCGGAAAAGGAGCCGCAGGAGCGGTTCTGCAGATGCGGCTATGGGGTCGCATAAGCAGTCCTGGATGAGGCCTGGTATATTCCGCATAAGCGGAAGCCTTTCCGCAAAAACAGACATGCAGGTGCGGTATTTGACCGCAGAAGCGGTCATGAGAGTATTGTGCAGACCGCATAAGCGGCCATCTTGATCGCAGGAGCGGCAACCGTATAAGCGGTTTAAGACCACAGAAGAGGTCCTAGGGTTTTTAAGTGAGACCGCATAAGCGGTCATTTTGGTCGCGTGTGCAGGACCGCAGATGCGGTAATTTGACCGCATAAGCGGAAAACGACCTGGAGATATAGTGAACAGTGTTCACGAATTGGGAAAAGAAGGAAAATATTTTGGGGCTTCGACTTAGGCGGCTCTTGGGCGAGTTTTGAGAGAAATCAAAGGGGTTTCATCAGGTATGAATCATTTGACTTGGGTGATGTTTTTATATTGTAAAACCATGGATTAAACACTGAATTTCAAGGAATTAAAAGGAAAAAAATGGAGGTTAGGGCTTGAAACCTAAGAGAGTTTAAATTGACAATTTGAGGGGTCAAATGGACTCCGATTCTTATTTATTTTGTATGTACAGACTCGTGGTGAGACGAGAAATCCGGTGATGTGAATTTCGTAATTTTTTGAGAAGCGGGCCGGGGGATCGGGTTTTGTTAATTTCGTGATTCTTGATATTTTTCTATTGTTTTATATTGGGTAATGTTCCCTTAACGTATTGTAATGTATTCGCTCTAGTTTTGGTTAGATTCAACGTGCGTGGAGGCCAATTTAAGGGGCAAAGGCATCGCAAGCGATGAATTTAACCGGTTCTATGTGAGTAATACTTGTAAATGATATCCTGAGGGTTTGAAACCCCGGATTTGCACATCATAGTGCTGTATTGAGGTGACTTGCACGCTGGATATGGGCGTGGGGTAGAGCACCATTGGGGGACTGTGACTTGGTCCGTCCCGGTTGTTGATTTTTACTGCGTATTTGACTGAAATTACTTGTTATCATCATAATTTGGGCTGGTTGCCATGTTTGGGGCCTTGTGCCGACCTGTAGAATCCTTAGGGGATCTTTATGTGTTTTTCCTCACTTGTGTGCATAACATAAATTCTAAGTCATGTTTTCAAATATTAAAAATAATATAATAATTGTATTTTATACATGAACCTTAAATGAAAAGGATATGAGGGCTGAGATCCCTATAGTATGTCACGCCCGATTGGCTGTGGACTTAATTGACTAAGATGGGTCAGGGACCTAGTGGTGAGGATGTTTCCTTGATATGGATCGGGCTACATGCCGTAGCAATTATTATATATTGATATTGAGGCCGAGAGCCTGTTTTATGCCAATACCTTGCTTGATATTGCGCTTGGGCTGAAGGAGCCCCTCCGGAGTCTGTACACACCCCCAGTGAGCTCCTTCGACGTTAATGGATCGGACTGCACGCCGAAGTGGGTACCGGAGTGTACCATCATATGCATTGCATTACATTCATACATTTGTTTACTATTCGTTATTTGTGTTATTTCTTGAGATATTTATTTGCTGTTCTGATATTGTCTGATCTCTCTTAAAGAGGATAAATCTTAGACAGTGGTAACAGTGACACTGTATGATGTAAACGGGTCAGGTAACAATGGCTGACCAGGAACAAAAATATTTCCTAAGGGGCGAGTTTTATGAGCTCATTTCTGCATACTTGTTTGTGCCCGAGGGGCTGGCTTTTGTGCGGACTTGCACTACGTGTTTTCTCATTCATTTGCTTAACTGTTGGAAAAAGATATTTTTAAAAGAAGTTTTGAACTGAGTCAAGATATTTTCTAAAGGATTTTTTAGGTTTTCCTTGTTTTTTCAAAGGGTTACACTGTACTATATAGCATGTTGATTTGCTTTACGTGGTTTATTGCTGCTCAGTTATTATTTACTCTTATTACCACTGAGTTGGAAGTACTCACTTTACTCCCTGTACCTTGCGTGCAGTTGCAGGTATTGTTCACCCAGTAGTGGGTTATTAGCGGACCGAAAGCCTTGCTAAGGTAGTTGAGCAAGGTGACCGCCAGCGTTCGCGGCACCGCACTTCATCTTTAATTTTCCAGCATTTATTTTGAATGAATAATATTGGCCCTATAGTAGTGTTCCTACTTCTTAGATGCTCATGACTTGTGACACCCCGATCGAGTTATGTGGGGTTGTAGTACTGATTATTATTGTTGTTAAGCTGTATCACTTTACTCAATAATGTTTAAATACTTTTTTTTAAAAGAAGTGAATTGGGTTAGTTGGCTGGCCTTGTCTTCACGAGAGGCGCCATCACGACCTGTGTAGGTTTGGGTCGTGACACTAACTGGTATATTACCTTAGGTTTGACTAATTGTATAGTCCATTTATTAAGAAGATCCAATTGTTGGGGCAATTCATATTCTTCTTTCCAACAGTTATTAATAGTAGCCTTCTTCCTAATGATATTCATTAAGAAAATAGTGTTAAACTTAGCTTCTACAGTTACTTACAGGCATGGCTCTGATACCAAGTTGCTACAGGATCGCTTCCAATGAGGCTGCAGGAAAATCTATTACAAGAACTCCAGCCCTGGCCAATTACCAACCTCTAGGTAAACCTTAAACCACGGTGCTCCACACAACCCTACAATGGCCACCTGCCTAAACGGGTTTTACGAGCATTACCAGTTAGGTTGGCCTAACCAAGGTTTACTGTCGAGATCAGTAACTGCCTGGTCTGTATAGTTCTTAACCTATAACCTCATCAGGGTGATATTGTAAACATTCAGTTACAAAACATGCTTAGTGAATAACCTTCGAATACTAAGTCTAACACTTAATTATTTAGCCTTTCATTTAGGCTAAACACTAATATAAATTCGGAAGGAAAGGGAGAGAAACAGTACCGGAAACCTTATGTTTTTGTAGCCAAGTGACCTTTTTGATTTTTCTATACAAAACTTAAAATATTACAAGAGGATTTTTACAAAGCGAGTGGAGAGAGAAACTAGACAGAAGGGAGAGCGTCAATGCCGTGGCTAATGCCTGCCTCCTTATAATCTAAATTGATCCTTATATAATGGATCAACTAGTAATACAACAAAATTACAACAGTATTGGCCGACATAAAAATTATACTCGTGGCCTACAAGATAAAAAGAAAATCCTATATAATTACAAAAGGACAAACTACATCATTAAAGAAGATTCCCTTCAATAATGGAGGGTCCCGCTACTTTATTAAAGTTATTCGTCTTTATTACCCCTATTATTGGTTTATGGGGCCTTCAATGATTCAGACTTTGCCTTTTCCTTTTTTGTCTTTCTTCTCCGAAGATTCTTCAGCACTTTCCTTCAATTTTGCAAGGAAATATTCTATTTTATTAATATTAACTTCTGTTTCCGTGGTGCTTTGAGCTTCCCATGCTAAGCATTCTTCTTCATCGGAAGTATTACCCATAGAAGCCATGGATATATTGTCACTGACTTCTGTTCCGAAGTTTTTTTCTAAATCTTTCTTTATTTCCCGAAAATATAAAGCGAGGATTTCTTTCTTGGAGAGAGCTCCTTTCTTCATTTGAAGACTTTTCGTAATCATCCCAAAAGGACTTAATTTATCCCCTGTAGTATTTGCTCTATCTAACTTCACATAGTTGTTTATATTGGTTTAAATTTATTGAATTAATTCTTCACCAAATAGTTTTTCTTGATTGTCTGTCTGGAGTAATTTGGTCCAGAATTTATTATAAAAAATTCTATGAAGGCAGGGAATTCCTTCATCTGTATAACCGGTTTGAATATCCCATTTTATTATCCATGGGATTGAAAATTCTATAAAGAAATATATTGATGCAATACCATCATAAAAGATATTATCTTTTTGTAATAAAATAATTTTGGGAGATATATCTACACATTGAGTATATAAATATTTAAATAAAGGAGGAAGTATTTCTAATGATGGACCATATAATTTCCACCATTTACAAAACCAATTTGGTATATGCTGACTGTCCATATTAGAGCAGAGTTTAATAAACCATGAGTGCTTCCTATTAGGATTTTCATAAAGAAAAGTTTTATTAAAACATTCTATATAGTCCAAATAATTGAATTTATCTGAGACTTTCTGTTCAGGATGAGTGTATTCTCTCTCCTTTAGGGTACTCATTCCCCATTCATCTGAAGGTATGACCTTCTTGATAATGATCTTAGAAAAATTATAAATTTTCTTTGTATTAGCAGGATAAAAATATTGAATTTCAGCTGATCCTGTGCTGGAGAGTATAATCTCGTAATGCATCCTGTATTTATAAGCAGGAGTAGCGTATGACGCTGTATCAAAATACCTTGTCATTAGTTGCCAAGGATTATCCTTCCATTTGAGGTCGGATTATTCCAAAAGAATTATTAACTCTTTTGTTTTCTTGCGGTTATAAACCTCAATATTTTCACTGCTATCCTCTGTTATATCTGAGGAATAAGATGGTGTATTTGATTAAGTACCTTCATCCTTTTTGGATTGTATGAAATCCATGAACTCCTTGTATAATGGGTGGTCGGTATTACCTCTAGTGATGTTTGCAGCTATAAGCTGTTGATTTTCAATTTGAGCGAGAATATTATTCTCTCTATTATTAGCAGAGGCTCTTCCTCTTCCTCTTCCTCTTCCTCTTCCTCGAGGAGGTCTTTATGTAGGTCTCATGTTCTGCATATGAGAGAATTGTTATAAGAATAAAGAGCGGTCTTCTGTATTATCAAGATCTAGATCATGTATATGATCTATTATAGAATCTATTTCCTCATAATTATCAAAAAAATGATCGAATAGAATCATCTCATGCATGATATCTTCCATTATCATATCCATAATAAGACTTTGTAAGTCTCTATGTAAAGGTATTACCTTTAAAATAGTAATTATTATTTCTTCATCAAAAAACAATGTGTAAAAACTTATAATTAACATTATTGGGAAGAGGAACTATCAGTTCAAATATTCTCTTGTCAGAAAATTAGGAAGGATATTATCAGACCCTTTTTTATATATTATGTCGAAATCAAAAGTTGCTAACAAAGCTTGCCACCTTGCAAACATTTGTTTAGAAACATCTTGCTTGAAATCTTTATTGAAGATAAATTTTGCAGCTTGGCAATCAGTTTTAATAATAAATTTTTGATTATATAAATCCGTCTGAAATTTCATAACACATTTGACTATAGCAAGAATTTCTTTTGCCACAGTCGCATAATTTTTCTTGGCTTTATTCAACTTTCCAGAATAAAATTGAACAAGATATTCTTGTTTATCAGATGGTGAACATTGTTTTAAAATACCACCATAACCAATATCAAAAGCATCTGTTTCTACTATCTTTTCCCAAGTAGGATTGGCAAGAGTTAAACAAGGGAGGTTATGAACCTTTTGTTTAATTCTTTTGACTGATTCAGTATGACTATCAGTCCAGGCTTTGGGGTTCTTCTTTAATCTATCATAAAGAAGAGCAGTATCCTGAGCAAGGTCGTTTATAAAAGGAGAAATATGATTCAGACTTCCAAGAAATCATTGGAGCTGGGTTTTATCAGTAATTATATGAGGAAATTTAGAAGCAAATTCAATACTCCTATAGATAGGAATGACCCTACCCTTTTCAATGTTATGACACAAAAATCTAATAGAAGTTTGGAAAAGCATCATTTTTGGTTTTGATATTACTAAACCATTTTGAATAATAATTTTCTTAAATAAATCTAAATGCTTAAAATGAGATTATATATTTTTTGAAAATACTAGAATGTCACCAATATAAACAATTATGAAATCCGTATAAGGAAGAAAGATATCATTCATAATTTTTTGAAATTCAAAGGGAACATTTTTCAAACCAAAAGGCATAACATTCCATTCGTATTGGCCCATTGGTACATTAGAAGCAGTTTTATATCTATCTGACTCAGATATCTAAATTTACCAATAACCTGATTTTAAATCAAATTTTGAAAATATAATGGCATTATGTAACCTATCAAGTAAACCATTTTTAGTAGGAATAGAATATCTAATCCATTTTAAAACCTTATTGAGTGGTTTATAGTTAATAACTAATCTAGGAACTCCTCGTTCCTTTTCAGCATGCTTGTTCACATAAAAAGCAGTACAAGACCATTTGGACTTGGAGGATCTAATTATACCTTTTTGCCGTAAGGAATCAATTTCCTTTTTGCATAACTCCAAATATTCAGAGTTCATTTGGTAAGGTCTGGCCTTGGTAGGAATATTATCCTCCGAAATATCTTCTTCATAAGGAAGCTTTATAATATGCTTTTTTCTACTCCAAAATTGATTTGGGTGGTCACCACAAATAGAAGCAGAAAACTGGTTTTGAGAGTTTATTTTCTCAACTAGCTTAGGATTTTTTAAATCCTGATCAACTGTAATAGAACAAATTTTATTTTTCAAAAACTTAATTTGATTTCTTTTGAAGAAATATTATTAGAAATAATCTTGTTCAGAAAATGTTGGACAGGCTGAGTTACAAACTCAAAAGTGATACTTTTACCGCGATAAGTGCCTGTAAAACTTTTTGTATCCCAATATAGAAAGACATTAATTTAATAAAAAATGGGACAAAAAGTATAACATCCCTGTCGATATCTTTTATGTCACGACCCACAATCCACTAAGGGTCTTGGTGGCGCCGGACACCTCTGTCAGGCCAGCCAACAAAATTATCATTTACATCCTCTTTTAATACCTTTGAAAATCTAAGGTTTTTCCTTCTGTTTTTCATAAATAAAAGTCCACTACATGAATTAAATTTTAAATAATAATAATTAGAACAAATCAATTAAAAAACCATCCCAGAAACCCGGTGTCACAAGTACATGAGCAACTACTGGCAATGATATAAATACAACACAACATCTATCCGGAATACAATGGACAGAAAGGAAATACAATTACTAGGAAGGGACTTTAAAAGCTGCGGGCCGCCTTGCATACAGCAACTCACCTATTCCCCGAATCGTCCTTGCTGCTGCGCCTAGTAGGCCGCTAAAATTAAATATACCTGTGCAACAAAAATGCACAGAAGTGTAGTATGAGTACGTAATCAACGTGTACTCTGTGAGTATCCCGCCTAATCCCGAAGGGGTAGAGACGAGATGGTCAACTTTGACACTTACTAATGGTACAATAATAATATACTAATACGTGAGGAATTCATGGATTTATATAGCATGCTCTAGTTCACAAACTATAAAACAGGTAAACACCTTTAATAATTAGCAAAGGATTTTCAGGATTTCTTTTCTTCTATCTTCAGTAATTCATGTCAGGCCAAAAGAGCAATAACTACATCAACTACTTCAAGTAAGTAACATAAACATGCGCATATCATGCCGAGGCAACGGCCCGATCCAACAGAAATGTAAATTGTGCACTGCCGAGAGTCGAACGGCTCGAACCAATAGATGCATCTATTTTACCTGCTCGCGAATCATCCATGCGACAAGTTCAACATAAAGTAAACAAATACCCTGCTCGCGAATCATCCGTGCGACGCAGGTACACACAAGAATACATGCTCAACTAGTCAAATATGAACTTATCGGGGAATATTTATTCAAATAAAACCAATTCTTCTTTAACAATTTTTCAGAATGAAGCTTAACCCCTTTGAAATTTATTTACTAATTTTAATGTGATTTAGGCAGTTCAAACCATAAATGGGTTCACTATAATCCATGTCTAACATGCTCTTTAGGTCCTAGACTACCCGGACAATAGCATGATAGTAGCTACGCACGGACTCTCATCACCTCGTGCGTACGTAGCCCCGACAAATAGGAGCACATAATCATTTACTTCACCTATGGGGTAAATTCCCCCTCACAAGATTATAAAGGAGACTCACCTCGCTCCGAAAATCCGCAACCGGCATTCTACATCCTTTTGAAAGCTTGAACCAACGCACAATGCACCAAAACTAGCCAATTAACGATAAACTAATGAGAATATACTCAAATACTTGTTAACAATTCAGATTATACAAGTTCCCAACTCCGTTTAGTGAAATGACCAAAATGCCCTCGGGCCCACGTGCCCGGAATCCAAAATTTCTCGAAGATAAAGGTTACCCATGACCTTAGGAACTCAAATATATGATTTTCTCCTAATTCTATACTCAAAATCGTGGCTAAAGTCCAAGATTACAATTTTCTAGGTTTCCAACCAAAACCCCAATATTTCTACCCATTTTCATGCTAAAATCCATACATAATTTATCTATTTAACTCATAATAGGTGGGGATAACATACCTTATCATTGATGACAAAAATCGCTTCTTGAAGCTCTCCAAAATCACCCCCAAGCCGAGAAAATGAGAGAAATGAACTCAACCCACGCTTTAAAATGACTCTCTGCCTCCAGGCATTTTCGCTTCTGCGATGCCTTTCCCGCTTCTGCGGTTCTGCTTCTGTGGACCGCTTGCCGCTTCTGCGGCTCCAAACGATCCCAGGCTTTCCGCTTCTGCGGTCATCCCCACCGCTTTTGTGGTTCCGCATCAGCGGATCAAGGACCTCTTATGCGGTCCTTCCTGCCCCCGCCCTCGTCCGCTTCTACGGTTTTTCTCTTCACTTCTGCGGGGCCACTTCTACGGTCCCATTTCCGCAAAAGCACAAATACCCGATACAAGCAAACTCAGCTCTTCCAAAAATCAAATTTTCGATCCGTTAACCACCCGGAATCCACCCGAGGCCCCCGGGACCCTAACCAATCATACCAACCAGTCCCAAAATATATTACGGACTTGATCGAGGCCTCAAATCATAACAAAAATTCATGAATTACACCCCAATGCGAGCTTTATGAACTTTGAAACTTTTCGACTTCTACTTCCGATGTTTAAATATCGAATCACGTCCGATTGACTTCAAATTTTGCACACAAGTCATATTTGACATTACGGACCTACTTCAACTTCCGAAATTTGATTCCGACCCTGATATCAAAAAGTAAACCCCCCGGTGAAACTCTCCAAAAACCTTCAACACTCTATGTTTAGCCAAATGGCTTCAAAATGGTCTACGAACCTTCGAATTCACTTCCGATCACTCCCCCAACTCCAAAATACCTATACGGAGCTATTCACAGTCTCAGAATTCCAATCAGATATCGATAGCACTGAAATGCACTTCGAACCAAATTTGAGAAATTTCTTCCAAAATGCTAACTTCCATAATATACGCCAAAATGCTCCCCGGGCTACCCAAAACCTGAACCGGGCATATGCCCAAGTTCGAAATCCTCATACGAACCTGCTGGAACCTTCAGATCTTGATTCCGAGATTGTTTACTCAAAATTACAATCTTAGCCATTTTCTCCAACTTAAGGCTTCTGAAATGAAAATTCTCGTTTAAATTTAACTCCGAACTTCCTGAATTTCAATTTCGACCATACACACAAGTCAATATACCTGAAATGAAGATGCTCATGGCCTCAGACTGCTGAACGACGCGCTAGGGCTCGAAACGACCGGTCGGGTCGTTACACTTTACCAAAACAAAACTTTCAGGAATACATATATCATGTTGGAAAATATAAGCTTTAGGTAATTTATATGAAATACCCATTGAATTACCACTATAATTTTTTAAATGATGAGTGGTCTTATGAAAATATCTGGAGGGTATTACTCCTTCTTTCACACAATTTAAATCTGCTCCACTGTCAAATAAAGCAATAAACTCTTTTTTGAAATTATAATCGATTAAAAGAGTTATTTTTATTAAAAACTTTTGGGTGATAAAATATTGGAGTTTTGCTAAAAATTCATCTTCAAAAAAATCTATGGCTGCAAGTAATGTAGTAGCAGTATTTTCTTCTGTAAAACTCGGAGCTGTGTGTAGCTTAGTGATTTTCACATTGGAATATGAAGTAATTACTTAATAATTTTCTAATCTGAAAAATCTTTCATCCAATGCTATATGAGAGGTCTTTAATTCCGCGATTTGCTTTATGAGATTAATTATCTCTGTGCTCAAAACTTGGATAGTGGCTGGCCTATCAACCTGGGGTTTTTTTTTCACCTTTCGTTGAATTTCAAACATGGTGTAAGGTTTGGTTGAAGATGGAATATTGTCCACCTTGTCCATCTCTATTTCTTCCTCTAAATTGGTAGGAAGGTTGTCAATAATCTGGGACCGTAATTTTGGAGTTCTTGTAATAGATTTTCCTGCAGCCTCATTGGAAGCGATCCTGTAGTCACTTGGTAGCAGAGCCATGCCAGTAAGTAACTGTAGAAGCTAAGTTTAACACTATTTTCTTAATGAATATCATTAGGAAGAAGACTACTGTTAAAAATAGTAGGAAAGAAGAATATGAATTTCCCCAAAAATTGGATCTTCTTAATAAATGGACTATACCATTAGTCAAACCTAAGGTAATATACCAATTAGGTACTTTTGAAAAAATAGGTTTAAAACAAGTAGTTAAAACTACTGAAGAAACTATCATCGTAGATAGTGATCATGCTACCTTCAGATTATTATCTGAGAATGATTTTGCTCCTTATAGGTATTTTCATAGATTCATACATATAAGTTTAATATAAGTCGCCTTCAAGCCACTTACTTTAAGAGGCTTATCTGAAAGCTTTATAGCAGCTCTCAGAGATGGCAGAAACCAGAACTGGAAAAAATCTCTTATAGGGACTGTGCAAACCCGTTTGGCTTATGGCCCAGTTTATTTTAATGCTTATCCCAATTTGTAAATTTCTCTTAATGATGAGAATTCGTTAAATTCTTTAATACTTAGCATTAACTAACATGGTTATGATTATTTTTCTGGTACAGAAGTGATATATATTTGTTATAGGATTTATTTTAAACCGTTATATACTTTAAATCCTATGTGCAAAATGATGGATTTCAAAAATAAAACTATTCTTATAGAAACAAACTTAGGAAAATCCAAAGTGACAAACAGAAGACCTATCAAATGGGATGAAATTGATTTCCCTAAAGAATGTGTCATAGAGGAAGCAGTTGCCCCTCGAAACACTGGTAATACTGAGGTTACAGAAATAAAACAAAACTCATATGGCACTATAAAGATCAGGTTAGAGGAAACTATTCAAACTGATAATATTAGTTTATCATCTAGACTGACTAGATCAAATTCTTCTGATATTTCTCCAATTGATTATGTGGTAAACTTTCCATCTAGAGCATCAACATCACAATTTAGAGAAAATAATAGAATTGATAATATGAAAATTGGTCAAGATAATATTGTCAAGATTAATTCAGATCTTGAACCCACTGCATCCGAAATGGATTTTTCAAATGGTGTTAATGATGTCTGAAGACCAAATAGATTTTAGTCCGGATCACCGGCAAGAAAAATGATTTTAGAAGAATTTCTAAAACCCAAATAGGCTGTTTTCAGAAAATGGTTTCATGAAAATATGACTAGTGAACTAATATAATTCTTTAGAAATGATTTTTATGAGGATATTAGCAAGAAAAATAAAATTATTGCTTTTATTCCTTGGTTTATGTCTAAACATGTTTATAACTATATTTCTGTGTTAGAAAGAGATTATATGCTCACTAGTGGGAAAACCACTAAATCAGTTTTTCCACCCCAACAGTCTTTTCAAATGGGGGAAAAAGATAAAGTAGTTTATTTTACTGCATTTTCTAAATTATTTGAAAATGATGTGTCTACTATTACAGCCAAAAACCTGAATAATATGCTTACTCAGAACAATTATACTAATATGTATGTTAGTATTCTGGGAGAACAGGTTATCACGATACAGGAGAAATTGGACTAGCTTATAGCTGAGGTCCAAAAGATTTCTCAAAAGGAGGCTAGAGGTAAAGAGGAAATAGCTACTACCAGCATCCAACCTCCACCAGAGGTAAAAGATTTTAAAATAAAAAGTCTTAATGATTTGGAGGAACTTCTTAATAAGAAGTTTGGAGAGTTTAAGGCTAGTCCTTTGACTCTAGAGCATAAAACTGATAAAAGTAACAGAATTTAGGTATAGGATCAGATTAATAAAATCTCTAAAAAATATGCTCGCAAACCCTACCAAAGAATGTTTTATTACCCTCGACCAACCCCTCAAGATGTTCTAATGGAAGAACATGACAATGACCACTACCGCCAAGGTTATAGTGGGTCAGACATTTATGAGTAGAATATAAATGGTCTTGCCGAAAGACAGATCTATACTACAGTACATAGAATGCATATGTACAGTACTAGCTGCAAAGTTAATAATAATGCAAATAAGGCAATTGCAGAAATAATTATTGCCGGATTTACTGGTCAGCTCAAAGGCTGGTGGGATAATTATCTCACTCAAAACCAACGCGATGAAATAATGAGTGCAACTAAGGTCGAAGATAATAAGACTGTACAAAATGCAGTCTATTCTTTAGTTTTAAATATTATAGAACATTTTTCTAGAAGATGTCTGATAATAGTGAAACCATCAGAACTATGCTCCAGAATTTAAGATGTAAAGAAGGAAGGCTTTTCATAAAGCCAGAAAGGGTTATGTTAAAGCAAAAAACCCTCAAGTCTGCTATAAATACGGAAGAGTAGGCCATTATGCAAAGGATTGCAAAATCAAGGAAAAAATCAAAGAACTTGATTTAGATGAAAATATAAAAGATTCTCTTTGCAAAATTCTCCTAAATTCTTCTCCGGAGAATTCTGACCATGAATCTGGTCAGGAGTCATCAACTTGTGAAGACTTGAGAGTACTTCAAGAAGAAGATTATATTTCATCTTCTGAGAATGAACATGAGTTATATAATGAAGGACACTGCTCCAATCAGTGTTGTAATCCTGATGATGAACTCTTTAATATTTACTCCCAGTTTAAAGACTTGGAAATTAATGTCTTGACTAACAACAACATGATAGAGTTGTTAAGGGTTATCAAAGACCTAGAATTACGGTCCCAGATTATTGACAAACTTCCAACCAATTTAGAGGAAGAAATAGAGGTGGACAGTATTCCATCTCCAACAAAACCTTACACCATGTCTGCAATTCAAAGAATGGTGAAAAACAAAACCCAACTTGATAGGCCAGCTACTATTCAAGATTTAAGCACAGAGATAATTTATCTCAAAAAGCAAATCTCGGAATTAAAGGCCTCTCATGTAACATTAATAAAAGAGTTTTTAGATTAGAAAATTCTGAAGTAATTACTTCAAATTCCAATGTGAAAATCACTGAGCTATATACAACTCTGAGTTCTTCAGAAGAAAATACTGCAAGTACATTACTTGCAGCCATAGATTTTTTTAAGATGAATTTTTAGAAAAACTCTAATATTTTATCACCCAAAAGTTTTTAATAAAAATAACTCTTTTAATCGATTATAATTTTAAAAAAGAGCTTATTTCTTTATTTGACAATGGAACAGATTTAAATTGTGTGAAAGAAGGAGTTATACTCTCCAGATATTTCCATAAGACCACTCATCGTTTTAAAAAATGCTAGTGGTAATTCAATGGGTATTTCATATAAATTACCTAAAGCTTATATTTGCCAACATGATATATATGTTCCTGAAAGTTTTGTTTTGGTAAAAGATATCGACAGAGATGTTATACTTGGTGTCCTATTTTTTTATCAAATTAATGCCTTTCTTATATTGGGATACGAAAAGTTTTACCGGCACTTATAGTGGTAAAAGTATCACTTTTGAGTTTATAACTCAGCCTGTCCAGCGTTTCCTGAACGAGATTATTTCTAATAATATTTCTTCAAAAGAAAATCAAATTGAGTTTTTGAAAAATAAAATTTTTTCTATTACAGTTGATCAGGATTTAAAAAATCCTAAGCTAGTTGAGAAAATAAACCTTCTCAAAAAACCAGTTTTCTGCTTCTATTTGTAGTGACCACCCAAATCAATTTTGGAGCAGAAAAAAGTATATTGTAAATTTTCTTTATGAAGAAGATTTTTCGGAGGATAATATTCCTACCAAGGCCAGACCTTGCCAAATGAACTTTGAATATTTGGAGTTATGCAAAAAGGAAATTGATTCCTTACGGCAAAAGGGTTTAATTAGACCTTCCAAGTCCAAATGGTCTTGTACTATTTTTTATGTGAACAAGCATGCTGAACAGGAACGAGGAGTTCCTAGATTAGTTATTAACTATAAACCTCTCAATAAGGTTTTAAAATGAATTAGATATCCTATTCCTAATAAAAAAGATTTACTTGATAGGTTTCTTTCACGACCCAATTTCCATACCCTGTCGTGATGGCGCCTCTCGCGAAGAAAAGGCCAGCCAACTAACCCAAATCCTCTCTTTAAACATTATTAAACATAAATGAATAGAAAGTACAAATTAATGGCATTAACAACTATTAATTACAACCCAACACAACTCGACCAGGGTGTCACAAGTCACGAGCATCTAAAGAAGACTGAACACCACTACAGGGCCAATAATATATACAAAATAAAATCTGGAGTTCGAAAGATGAAGTCCGGTGCCGCGAAAGCTGGTGGTCACCTTGCTCAGCTACAATAGTAATACCTTCAATCCGCTATTAACCCACTACCGGGTGAACAATACCTGCAACTGCACGCGAGGTGTAGGGAGTAAAGTGAGTACTCCAACTAAGTGAGTAATAAGAGTAAATAATAACTGAGCAGCAGAAATCACGTAAGGCACTCCATCATGCTATAAAGAACAGTGCAATCCTTTGAGAAATTCGTAAACCGTGAAATCCTTTAGAAACTATCTGGGCTCAGTTAAAACCTCTTTTGAAAATATCTTTTTCAACAGTTAAGCAAATGAATGCTTAATCAGATAGTGCAAGTCCACACACAAGTCAGCCCCTCGGGCATGGCACTTCATTAACAAATAACACCAGGGTATCTGGTAAACAGTGCAAGAAGTAGCATGCATGCCAATGATATGAGAGTGCTGAATGTCATGACAAACATTACAAAATAAGAACAAATGCATGAGTGCAATGCAATGCATAAGACGGTACACTCTGGTACCCGCTGTGGCGTGCCGCCCGATCCATTTAACGTCGACGGCGCTCACTGGAGGTGTGTACAGACTCCCGAGGGACTCCTACAGCCCAAGCGCAATATCAAGCCATCTCGTGGCATCAATTAATTCCTGGTCAGTCATTGTTACCTGACCGATTTACAACATACAGTGTCATTGTTACCACTGTTTAAAAATCACTGTTGCGGCGCGCAGCCCAATCCATGCTTAGTCCAGAAATCAACATAAGCCCCTTGGGCATTTGTAAAACAGTAGTTCTCAGCCCCAAATATCATTTAAAATATCATTTGAGTTTTCAAAACATAGAAGTATGACTGAGTTACAAAACAGTATTTAAAACCTTGGACTGAAACCAAATGATATGCAAGATATGCTAAAATAGTAATATAAATCCCCGAAGGATTCACATAGTTGGCACGAAGCCCAGACATGGCGGTCTGCCCATAGTATGGTGATACAAGTAGTTTCAGTCAAATACACGATAAAATCAACAACCGGGACGGACCAAGTCACAGTCCCCAATGGTGCTCTACCCCACTCTCATATCTGGCGTGCAAGTCACCTCAATACATCACTATTATGTGAAAATCCGGTGTTTCAAACCCACAGGATATTGTTTACAAGTGTTACTCACCTCGAACTGGTGAGATCTCTAGCTCGCAACGCCTTTGCCCTTCAAATCGGCCTGCACGCGTGTCGAATCTAACCAAAATCAGAGTGAATGCATCACAATATGCCAATGGAACAATACCCAATCAAAAACAATCGAAAATTAGCGAAAATCTTGAAACTAGCAAAACCCGAGCCCCAGGCCAACTTCTCGAAAAATTACAAAACTCACATTATCGGATTTCCTCGTCTCGCCACGAGTCCGTACACATCAAATTAACAAGAATCGGAGTCCATTTGTCCCCTCAAATCACAAATTCTCATTCAAAAACCCAAGCCCTAGTTATTCACTTTTTAACCAAATTTCCGTGAATTTAAATGTTGAAATCATAATTAGGTGATATTTCTAGGCCATGGGACTTACCTCCAATTTATTCCCAGTCAAAAGCCTCTTCAATGGCTCCCAAAAAGCTCCCAAGATGCTCAACAATGGAGGAAAATAACCCCCAAGTCGCCGATGAAATGTCATTTTAAAACCTTTCTGTGAAAAGTCATTTTCGCATCTGCGGTATCCAACCCGCTTCCGCGACTTCCGCTTTTGCATTTTTCTATCCGCTTCTGCAGTTTTCACTAACTCGCCCAGGACCGCTTCTGCGGTGACCGCATTTGCGAACCAACATCCGCTTCTGCGAAAACTGCCTCGAGGCCACAAACCGCACCTACGACCTCCCTACCGCATCTGCGGAACCGCTTCTGCGGTCCCTTTTCCGCAGATGCGGAAATACCAGATATCAGAACCATCAGCAATCACACAAGTCCAAATTTCACCCTGTTGGCCATTCGAAACCACCCCAACGCCCCCGGGACCTCAACCAAAAACACAAATATGTCTTAATACATTATCCAAAGTTTTTCCAATCATCAAAACACGTCAAACAACACCAAAATCATCAATTCACCACGCATTCAAGCCTAAGTTTCTTGAAAACATCCGGAAAAAACACATTCGATCAAAAACCCAACCAAACGACGTCCGAATGACTTGAAATTTTGCACACACATCACAAATCACATATCGAAGCTACAACAACTTTCGGAATTCCATTCCGAACCTCATATCAAAATCTCACCTATCAACCGGAATTCGCCAAAATACTAACTTTGCCAATTCAAGCCTAATTCTTCAACGGACCTCCAGATTCAATTCCAATCACACTCCTAAGTCACAAATCATTCCCCGAAGCTAACCAAGTCACCAGAAATCACATCCGATCCCTATAACTCATAAGTCAACGTCCGGTTGACTTTTCCAACTTAAGCCTTCCTAAAAGAGACTAAGTGTCTCATTTTTTATCAAAACCAATCCAAATAAACTCTAACAAACCACATACCGATAACTAAACGTGAAGAAGCATAAAATGGGGAAAATGGAGCAACAACAGATGAGATGACAGGCCAAGTCGTCACATCCTCCCCAACTTAAACAAACGCTTGTCCTCGAGCGTACCCAGAGTTGTCCTAGAAGCCAACCAATAGCCAAATGACCTTACCAAGCATATACCTGGGATGATCCCACGTCACCCTATCTCTTATAGGTCCGAAAACATAACATAGCTAAAATTACCCAATCCAGTCTAGCCCATAATTCACAGAACTACCTTTTCACTTCTGAAACCATCAATATGATCAAAACCTCACACCTATACTTTGAATAGTCCCGAACCAGCTGTAATAACCCATACTTGCAACCTTAACGAAATCATACGATATAACATATAATCCAAGCACTCGAAATGATAATTTCTATTCACAGTGGTTACCCACAACAACCAAATACCGATAGAAAACCTCTTATTAGCTAACGTTTCACTCCAACACTTTCGTATCCTACCAAATGATGATAAAACACGTAGTAAACCATAACCATTTCTCAGACCAATCATTCATGAAGGCATTTCTTCCCTTTTGATTAATACCACAGCAGATTCCGAGCTGGACCTCGATATTATCCTTTCAACAAGATGAGATCAAATCCGATCGTATTCATTAATGATCCCAACAATATCTTCTGACCAAACACACCACCCTGGTGACATGACACATCAATACGGCCTAAGCCTCAACTTGCATAACTACGCGTACCCATAAACAACGGTCTGAATTTACACCGATCATGAAAATGACTCAATTAAAAGAGTTGTACCTCAAGCTCGCCAGTACCATCACCACACAAGGCTGAGAACCCGTCTCACATCATAGAATAGAGCATATAAATCTAACCCGCAAGGCCGTATCGCCACATAGCCTCGCTACAATTCATAATCCTATCCAACCACTGCTCCGCATGAGACACCTCATGTCACTATACTTGAAATTGACAACGACGCACGATTGATATTTGGAACCCAAAAAAATCATCATACCCATGGTGAAGCAAGTAATATACACCATTCAATCCTTAAAGGACACAGCCGGTGCGCCTTTCGCCAAGCAACATCGAATACGGACTTTCCTTAGAAACTAGGAAGCAAGGCATATAAAGTAATATATGGAAAACTATTCTGAATATCACACTGTTACGGTGTTCAACCCGATCCAGATAACATACCCGTGGCGGCGTGCCACCCGATCTACACAAATATCTCACATAGGGAGATGCACATCTAGCTAAATTTGCTCATTATAACAAAATACTGAATATCGGTCGTAAGCATACTGAGTGCATAATTATATATACATATAGCATTGTAAGCTACAAAACTCAAACACAACTGAGGTCCCCCCCCCCCCCNTCACTAGCAGGTTCAATAATGATCGAATCAACCTATCCTTCATCAATACAATTCGGTACTAACCAGCTAACTGAAGCTAAATACGTAGCCACATCGGCCTGCCAACGAACTCAATACCAAGAAGCCTGAAGCTACTCCTTCCGCTACTATAACTCCTGCCAGAGCCGTACCATACGGTGCATGGCACCAAATAAATACCGAAATCCACAGTCTCGCCCGGCGACATGCCTGGCCACAAGGAACACATCCGAAAAGTCCCTCAATCTGGAACTGAATCAATGGTAGAAACCTCTACACTGACATCCGCCACAAAAGCCCAATTAAGGAAAGCAATCCTCCCTAACCGTCCGCTGGTCTTTAGAATACAAACCACTCTGCTAGAATATAATCCGATGCACCTCGCCGCGCAAACTGTGGCATTTTCCAACATAGCCCATAGCACAATAGTCTAGGTTAAACCAACACTGAAACAACCAGTCTACACCCCAATATCATATCCAAAATCTAATATACCAAGCAAAGAAAGATCCACTCGGGCTTCCAAATCCCAGTAGCCACTAATGGTACCAACACACATGATCTACAACCACTACATAGTCTATACCTGAGAACTCCTACTCTCCAACTCCATATAGCACGTGAATCACTGTACCTAATCCCCAAATGCCACAGCATGAATACATATTACACCTTAAGTACCCAGTCATTCCACAAAAGATATTCTAAAACTCCCCTGTTCCATCAAACACACTCAAATATAAGTAGTCGATCTAGCCAGAAAACACCGCAATACTATTGTAGTATCACCAGTCTAATCATATTACCCTTTTTCCAAGACATATACTCTCGTCAAATCACTCCTATTCAGCAGTACCATTTCCTTGATTGCCTGAGGCTACCCGTTGCCTAAGAATTTTATGAACTTCTTTTCAGAACTGAACTGTAACTCACCTAGCCAACAACCTCCACTGATCCCATTTGGAAGAAAATCATTATGTATTCCATGCTTCTCATGCCCATAGAAGATATATACATCTCCAAACCACGGTGAAACCTAACAAGAATTCTTCCCCAATTCCCTTTGCACAAGCTAAACTGTCGGGACTGAATCCTTCTATCCAAACCAAGCTAAACAAGCTGTCAGAACTCAAGAGCTTTGCTGCAACATACATGTACGAACTCATTGCCTCGAGCACACACAAAGAATTAATCATATCCTTACCATACCAATTCGGTCTACCATCAAGCTACTTCATTTATCTAGATTTCCTTTTGATTCATTTCCAACTTGATCTTTCTCCCTCGCTATAGTATCACAATGCCTCAATCTAGGCCTACCACACGAGGCTCGAACATAAGACCACACTGTCTAAGACCCATAGGCCACCGAATACTCTCTCACCTGTTCACAGAAATACCACCTTCCAGAATACTTTACTTTGAAGAACTTCCTGCGAATTTGAATTCGTTACCATTACCTTCTAGATACTGATACATTGGATCCCATAATCGACATAAAAATACCTCAAGCCTCGACATTTTTCGATGAAAACACGGTCTCTGACCACATACACAACCTTGAGACACCTGATTGTTACATGTAAAATCTTGAACACATTAGGTTCATTCATGAAAGTCATTCACTCCTATTCAAACTGCAAATTGCCTGACTCAACGAACAGAACCACTCGTCCTTATTAGCACTTTGACACCGCAGGATATGATCTCATTCCAATACAAACAAACATTTTCCTTCTCTATACACTGAGCATTCTTTATCATCAACAGCTCAAGACATCCTATTATTTCCACACATCTACGAAGCACCATATAACCTTTGTCAAAATTTTGCTTCACTTATGCCATCCTCGGCTCAATTCCTATAACCAAAACTGATCTGCCAGCATACCTCGAAAAGGAACCAGCATAGCACATAACCGTGCAATCAGCTAATCAACAGCAACCTGCCCAACTTGGCTCGAAGCCATATATATCAGGACACACTCAATAACCCATAATACTTTTACTCTAATGGTGCTACAATATCATAGTGAGATTAAACACAAATAATCTATGAGTCTGCGAAAACACCAATCATCTAGTACTGAAATCCTCTGCAAACCTCGCATTCATCCCCACGTCAGCTGAGTCCTCTCTCTTAAGCGACCCAGATTTTCAAATTACAACACGTACCTTTCAATTATACATGGGATCTTCTAACGTACACATAAGGATCATACCACTCAAGAACACTCCCAGGAAATATCCTACCTGCTTCGCCTCAATTTGGAATTTCAGCATGCCTTCCACCATCATATACGTTACACAATCATTTAGTCTTCCTGGTTTTTGAACTCATTCCTCCACATGTATTGCACTTCACTCCCCAACTAGGAGACACAAAAATATTATTCACGCGCCCATATTCGGGCTACACATCAAATCACAATAGGAATCGAATCACTTAACAGTTTATCTATTATCCAGCAGACTTCTTCATTAATACCAAGTCATATAGATACATCTCGTAGTACTAATATACTCATCACATGGATATCCAACCGCCGTTCCGGCTAATAAGGACAATATCGAACATATAAGTCCAAACACTTGCTCACATAATCAGCACCTTGGTGCTCAAGCCATAGGCAAGGATCCGGCCTCAAGTCCTCCAGACTGGCCCAACATCAAACTCATGGAGATCACATCTCACCCCTTGATCAGGGAATCACAAGCCATCAAGGCACATCTGACGCCGAGCGCTCACGTGCGCATATAGACATATGGAAGGAATTTCAAGAGTTTTATCTCAAGCTGAATCAAATGCGCACGATAAGAATTCCAAGAAAGTGAAGTTTTTCTAAAGGTTCTGCAGCCTCTCAAGGATAAATACAAACATCTCCATACCGATCTGCGAGACTCTACTAAACCTGCTCATGACTCGTGAGACCTAGTAAGCTAGGCTGTGATACCAACTTTTCACGACCCAATTTCCATACCCGGTCATGATGGCACGTCTCGCGAAGAGAATGCCAGCAAACTAACCCAAATCCTCTCTTTAACCATCATTAAACATAAAATAATAGACAGTACAACTTAATGGAATTAACAACTATTAATTACAACCCAACACAACTCGACCGGGGTGTCACAAGTCACGAGCATCTAAAGAAGATTGAACACCACTACAGGGCCAATAATATGTACAAAATAAAATCTGGAGTTCAAAAGATGAAGTCCGGTGCTGCGAACGCTGGCGGTCACCTTGCTTAGCTACAATAGTAATACCTTTAATCCGCTTTTAACCCACTACCGGGTGAACAATACCTGCAACAGCACACGAGGTGCAGGGAGTAAAGTGAGTACTCCAACTCAGTGTGTAATAAGAGTAAATAATAATTGAGCAGCAGAAATCACGTAAGGCACTCCATCATCCCATAAAGAACAGTGCAATCCTTTGAGAAATCAGTAAACAGTGAAATCCTTTAGAAAATATCTGGGCTCAGTTAAAACTTCATTTGAAAATATCTTTTTCAACAGTTAAGCAAACTAATGCATAATAAGATAGTGCAAGTCCGCACGCAAGCCAACCCTTCGGGCACAGCACTTCATTAACAAATAACACCAGGGTATCTGGTAAACAGTGCAAGAAGTAGCATGGATGCCAATGATATAAGAGTGCTGAATGTCATGACAAACATTACAAAATAAGAACAAATGCATGAGTGCAATTCAATGCATAAGACGGTACACTCCGGTACCCGCTGCAGCGTGTAGCCCGATCCATTTAACGTCGACAGCGCTCACTGGGGGTGTGTACAGTCTCCGGAGGGGATCCTACAGCCCAAGCGCAATATCAAGCTATCTCGTGGCATCAATTAATTCCTGGTCAGTCATTGTTACCTGACCGATTTACAACATACAGTGTCATTGTTACCACTGTTTCAAAATCACTGTGCGGCGCGCAGCCCGATCCATGCTCAGTCTAGAAATTAACATAAGCCCGTTGGGCATTTGTAAAACAGTAGTTCTCGGCCCGAAATATCATTTAAAATATCATTTGAGTTTTCAAAACATAGAAGTATGACTGAGTTGCAAAACAATATTTAAAACCTTGGACTGAAACCAAATGATATGCAAGATATGCGAAAATAGTAATATCAATCCCCGAAGGATTCACATAGTTGGCACGAAGCCCAAATATGGCAGTCAGCCCATAGTATGATGACACAAGTAGTTTCAATCAAATACACGATAAAATCAACAACCGGGACGGACCAATTCACAATCCCCAACGGTGCTCTACCCCACTCTCACATCCGGCGTGCAAGTCATCTCAATACATCACTATGATGTGAAAACCCGGTGTTTCAAACCCTCAGGATGTTGTTTACAAGTATTATTCACCTCGAACCGGTGAAATCTCTAGCTCGCGATGCCTTTGCCCCTCAAATCAGCCTCCACGCGCGTCGAATCTAACCAAAATCAGAGCGAATGCATCACAATATGCCAATGGAACAATACCCAATCGAAAACAATCAAAAAATAACAAAAATCTCGAAACTAGCAAAACCCGAGCCCCGGGCCCACTTCTTGAAAAATTACAAAACTTATATTACCGGATTCCTCGTCTCTCCACGAGTCCGTACACATCAAATTCACAAGAATCGGAGTCCATTTGACTCCTAAAATCAAAAATTCTCATTCAAAAACTCAAGCCCTAGTTCTTCACTTTTTAACCAAATTTCCATGAATTTAAATGTTGAAATGATAATTAGATGATGTGTCTAGGCCATGGGACTTACTTCCAATTGATTCCTAATCAAAACCCTCTTCAATGGCTCCCAAAAAGCTCCCAAGATGCTCAACAATAGAGGAAAATAACCCCGAAGTCGCGGATGAAATGTCATTTTAAAACCCTTCTGTGAACAGTCATTTAGGCATCTGCGGTATCCAACCCGCTTCTGCAACTACCGCTTCTGCGGTTTTCTATCCACTTCTGTGGTTTTCACTAACTCGCCCAGGACCGCTTCTGCGGTGACCGTATTTGCGGATCAACATCTACTTCTGCAGAAACTGCCTCGATGCCTCAAACCGCACATGTGACCTCCCTACCGCATCTACACAACCGCTTCTGCTGTCCCTTTTCTGCAGATGCGGAAATACCAGATATCAGAACCATCGGCAATCACACAAGTCCAAAATTCACCCCGTTGGCCATCCGAAACCACCCCGAGGCCCCCGGGACCTCAACCAAAAACACAGATATGTCTTAATACATTATCCAAACTTGTTCCAATCATCAAAACACGTCAAAAAAAAACAAAAATCATCAATTCACCACGGATTCAAGCCTAAGTTTCTTCAAAACTTTCGAAAAAAACACATTCGATCAAAAACCCAACCAAACGACGTCCGAATGACTTGAAATTTTGCACACACATCACAAATCACATATCGAAGCTACAGAAACTCTCAGAATTCCATTATGACCATCGGACAAAAATCTTACCTATCAACCGGAATTCGCCAAAATACTAACTTCGCCAATTCAAGCCTAATTCTACAATGGACCTCCAAATTCAATTCCAATCATGCTCCTAAGTCACGAATCATTCCCCGAAGCTAACCAAATCACCGGAAATCACATCCGAGCCCTATAGCTCATAAGTCAACGTCCGGTTGACTTTTCCAACTTAAGCCTTCTTTAAAGAGATTAAGTGTCTCATTTATTATCGAAACCAATCCAAATTAACTCTAACACACCACATACCGATAACGAAATGTGAAGAAGCATAAAATGGGGAAAACGGAGCAACAACACATGAGATGACGGGTCGGGTCTTCACAGTTACATAATACCATTATATTTTCAAAATTTGATTTAAAATCAGGTTATTGGCAAATTCAGATATCTGAATCAGATAGATATAAAACTGCTTTTAATGTACCAATGGGCCAATACGAATGGAATGTTATGCCTTTTGGTTTGAAAAATGCTCCCTCTGAATTTCAAAAAATAATGAATGATATCTCTCTTCCTTATACGGATTTCATAATTGTTTATATTGATGACATTCTAGTTTTTAAAAAAAATATAGAATCTCATTTTAAGTATTTAGATTTATTTAAGAAAATTATTATTCAAAATGGTTTAGTAATATCAAAACCAAAAATGATGATTTTCCAAACTTCTGTTAGATTTTTGGGTCATAACACTGAAAAGTGTAGAATCATTCCTATCAATAGGAGTATTGAATTTGCTTCTAAATTTGGTGATATAATTACTGGAAAAACCCAGATCCAACGATTTCTTGGAAGTCTGATGTAACGACCCGACCGGTCGTTTTGAGTACTAGCGCTCCGTTCAGCAGTGAGGCCAAGAACAGCTTCATTTCAGGTATTATGACTTGTTCGCATGGTCGGAATTTAAATTCGGGAAGATCGAAGTTAAATTTAGATGAGAATTCTCATTTGAGAAGCTTAAAGTTGAAAGAATGAACAAGGATTTATTTTTGAGTAAACGACCTCGGAATTGGGATCTGAAGGTTCCAATAGGTTTGTATGATGATTTCGGACTTGGGCATATGCCCGGATTGGGTTTTGAATAACCCGAGAGCATTTTAGCTCCTATTGTGGATGTTAGCATTTTAGAAGAAATTTCATAAGTTTGGTTTGAAGTGCATATCGGTGTTACCAACGTCCGTTTGGAATTCCGAGACTGTGAATAGCTCCGTATAGTGATTCTGGAGTTGGGGGTGCGATCGGAAGTGAATTCGGAGGTCTGTAGACCATTTTGAAGCCATTTGGATAAAGATAGAAAGTTGAAGGTTTTTGGATAGTTTGACCGGGGGGTTGGCTTTTTGATATCGGGGTCGGAATCAAATTTCGAAAGTTGGAGTAGTTTCGTAATGTCAAATATGACTTGTGTGCAAAATATGACGTCAATCGGACGTGATTTGATAGGTTTCGGCATCGGAAATAGAAGTTGGAAACTTCGATGTTCATAAAGCTTGAATTGAAGTGTAATTCATGAATTTAGCGTTGTTTGATATTATTTGAAGCCTCGAGCAAGTCCGTAATGTGTTTTGGGACTGGTTGGTATGATTGGTTGGGGTCCCGGGGGCCTCGGGTGGATTCCGGGTGGTTAACGGATCAAAAATGGGATTTTGGAAATAGCTAAGCAGCTGGTATCTGGTATTTCCGCTTCTGCGGAGATGGGACCGCAGAAGCGGAGGAGAAGCCGCTGAAGCGGACAAGCGTGAAGGTAGCTAGAAACGCAGAAGCATTTTTACTTCAAGCCCTAATTTCTTATAATTTGGCTATATTTTCATGAATTTCAAGGATGATTCTTCAATAAAATCATGTATTTAACTCATAAAACTTACCTCCAATTGATTCCCAGTCGAAATCCTCTTAATCCCTCGCCGAAAGCTCCCAAGTTTGCTTAAAAATGGTATAAAATAACCCCCACTCGCGGATGAAATGTTTATAACCTTTCTGCCCAGCTCCAGGCATTTACTCTATGCGATCGCGTCCCATGCCACGCGATCGCGGAGAACAAATTTTCAGTCCCTCAATTAACCTTATGCAATCACGGTCAAATCCACGCGATCGCGGAGAACAAAATACTAAGGCTCCCAAATTGGCCTACGCGATTGCGACATGTGCCATGCGATCGCGATGCCTTACGTCCCAAAGCTACGCGATCGCGTTCCATTCCATGCAACCGCAAAGAGCAAACGCACCAGCCCCAGATCCTTCTATGCGATCGTGGACAGCTCAATGCGATCACGGAGAGCAAAAAATCAGGCCTCCCATTTTCCTTCTATGCGATCGCGGCCCAAGGCTTGCGATCGCGATGAACAAATTTTGCCCTGCAATTTCTGCTGCATTTTTTCAACTCAAAAATTCATGTTAGCCATCCGAAATCACCCCGAGGCCCTCGAGACCTCAACCAAAAGCACAGATATGTTCTATTACCTCATTTAAATTTGCTCGAATCATCAAAACGCTATCGTTAGCATCAAAATCCTCAATTTTCATCAAATCAAAGCCTAAGTTTCTTAAAAACTTCCGAATTGCACATTCGATCAAAAACCCAGCCAAACGATGTCCGAATGACTTGAAAATTTGCAGACATATCCAAAAATCACCTAACAAAGCTACTGCAACTCTCGAAATTCCATTCTGACTGCCGGATCAAAATATCACCTATCAACCGAAAATCGCCAAAATACTAACTTCGCCAAAATAGGCTAACTTCTTCACCGGACCTCCAAAATTACTTCTGATTGCGCTCCTAAGACTTAAATCATCACCCGGAGTTAACCGAATTATCAGAATTCAATTTCGAGCCCTCTAACTCACAAGACAATATCCAGTTGACTTTTCCAATTTAAGTCTTCTTAAAAGAGACTAAGTGTCTCATTTCTTAATAAAATCACTCCAATTAAATTCTAACGCACCCAATACCGATAATGAAACATAAGGGAGCAGAAAATGGGAAGAATGGGGTAGTTACTCATGAGATGACGGGTCGGGTCGTTAAACCTTTCTGGTAAAGTAGGCAAATAATGAAGAACGGAAAAAGAAAGAATGTGAAAGGGGATGGATTTGGCTTTAAAAACTTAAAGATGTTGTAAAAGTGTGAACCATCAAACGACTGATGCATTTATAAGAACCGTATGGGCAGCAAAAAGGACGAACTAATAGCGGTTCGTGGGATTCTCGGTAGTAGTATTTGACGACGACCTTTTGTGCAGCTTTTGAGTTATGGCATTTAATGCTCTGATGGGCTGATGTCATCATGATGATGCTTAAGGAGTAGGAGTTCAGAATTGTTTCCTATCACTTTGCTCTAGGAAACGCGGGGACTATCTGTGTATGGTAGAAATCGACGGTTCGATTTTACAATCATCAAGGCATCTTGAGGATTTCCAGTTATTGAATCCGAGAATTCTCAGTGATTGACTTCGAGATAGTGTAACTAATGACCGGCCTCGAGGCAATGTAAATTAGTGGTCTCGACGGATCAAGGTGAAGTTCCCAAGGCGCGTGTATATAGTTAGTCAAGTCTAGTGGACTAGTCAAAAAGGCGAATCAGGGCATTAAATGGCTATACCAGCCCCATATCTTTGTAATTAGTGTATTTGTACTATGTTGGGATTCCCCCTCATATATAAAGGGGATCCTTGTCATTTTGTAGACATTTGTTGCTCCGTACCAAATACACAAGACATTCTCTCTGCTCTCTAACATATCCTCTTTATCTCTTTACTCCCATTTATTACTTGTATTCATTATTTTCATTGTGTTCTATTTATTGTTCCCCGTTTATTGCTTATCATTGATCATAAAGAGCTCATCCTAGCTCTCATAACTGTTATCTCCCTCTCGACTGCTCCAAGTCGGCCATCCAGCTCGACCCCGAGGCCCTGCAAACGACAACTCGAGACCCCCAATCCCCAACTGTTTGGTTCGATTAGCATATCGTCTCTAATCTATAATCCTGATTTCTAACCTTTAGCATCTATTGTCTAACAACTAGCATAAAATTATATCACGTATTTTTAGAACCACATAATCAAATTTAATTGTTATTATCATTTTCACGATAAACAGATATAGATAGATAGATATAGATAAATGATATAATTGATCGTCAAAGTCATTTTTTTCGTCATCTAAAAATCACTTTACCTAATCAGCTTCTATAGTCATCTTCATCGGTTCTTTTCATTTTCCGATGAGATTTTATGACATGACAAATTTAATTATAAGAAATTACTCCCTCCGTCCCAAGTCTTCTTAATACTACCTAATTCTCACAAAGAATTTAATAGAAGTAATTTAGTAAATCATCCCTTGTACTTATTATTTTTTGACATGAAATAAGCTAAAGCGATAAATAAAATGACATGAAATAGTGCACGCTCTGTAATTCTTCGAGTACTAACGTTCGAATATTGAAATAAGACTACGATGAAGGGGTAAAGACTCTTTGTATTCGCATTCTATTGTTCCCAGGCTGCTTAGGCGGAAGTCTTCCAGCACTTAGGTCCGCATTTTATCGGGTAAATTTCACAATAGTTATATAATTACTTTTTTACCAAAAGTCATATAACTTTATTTTCTCACGCAACAATTATATACTATGACTTTCAATAAGACCTGGACGATTATCCCTACCTTCGGTAGCTTACGAGTTTACGTCCATCCCTGGTCGGGTACAGTTTCCTTTCGATTTCTCCCTTGTAGCCGTTACCCGAATTCGCGCAAGTGTGTCCACGTCTTAATGACTAGTAGTTTGAAGCCTTAAGAAAGCGTTTTTTTTTCGGCACTCGCTTCCTTCGTCTTAAGTCAAGTTCAGTTTACTTTTTCGATTCGGAACTCTTAGTCGAGCTGATGGCGAGATCGATTTTTTTTTACTAAAATCATAACTTTATTTTCTCATAAAAATAATAAATTAAAATGGGTAATTATTTATTAGACTGAAAATAAAAAATAAGAAAACGTAAAATAAGAAAATACTACCGGAAAATATATTTTTTAACCACTATAAATTTTATGTAAAAAAATAAAGTTATATGACTTTAATAAAGAAAAAAATTATAGTTATAGAACCATTTGCACAATTTACGTGCCTTTTATCATAGCCTCATAAGTCAATTCTATGTCTTTACTGTTATAAAATAATAAAAGAAGAAGAACAATATTGCAGAGAAAGAGAGAGAAAATTTTTATTGAATTTTGGGATGATTTACAATGGGGTAAGACCCCTCTATTTATAGGAGAAAAATGACTTAATCACAAAGTAAAACTCTCTACAAGATAGACATTCACTCCAAATAGAATTCTATTCTTCACACTCCCCCTTGAATGTCTACTCAATAAGTAATGTGCCTCATTAAAACCTTAACTAAAATAAAATCCAATGGGAAAAAAAATCTAGTAAAGGAAAAAGAGTACACATGTTTAGAAATGCGCCCTTTTGGTTGCCTCGTTAAAAACCTTGCAAGGAAAACCTAGTGGGACAAAACCTTGTAAGGGAAAAAGAGTACAACGCGCATTAACTCCTCCTGATGAGAGCATCAATTCATATCCTTGAGTCTTTACATCCCAATCTTGTTCACTAGCTTCTTGAAGGTTGACGTCGACAATGATTTTATATCAGTTTCAATGTATTTTCATAATGACATAACATAGAGATCTCTTCATTCATATATTCAGGTACCTGAATCTCTCATGAGATATTATGAAATGTTATGTCATGTGATCTTCTAGATCACTTGCCTCCTTTATTATGATCATTTTGATCATTTGCTCATCTTCTTTATCAAGAAGTTTATTTGAAACCGATTGTCTATACGCTTTAAGCTTACCATAGACTTTGTCCTTCTAGGACTTAATATGAGCATTTGCAATGAGAATATAGTTACTTTCTTTGGGTCAGCAAATGCGTCTGGCATGCTTTGCAATAAATTGCACATGAATTATCCTTTTATGAACTTCAAGTTCATATTATTTTATTCGAGGATCTAGATGTATAAATGATAATTCATTCCATGTAACTTTTTCTCAACTGTTGTATCTTGTCTCCCCCTCATGTTAGAAAAACTAACTTGTTTTCTCAACTTTGAGAACTCATCTTTGTGCTTTATGGTGTTAATCAAAATATACACTGCACATCAATAATAATAAGATGGAATTATTTGGTTCCTAACCCTGAACCACTTGTGAGGGGAGAAAATAATATACTTTGGTATATAACGTATATCAAACTGATATAGATAACTTTGTTCTCACAAGCAATAGTTTAGCTATTAAGTGGAGGCACTCAATAAATTATTTTGCTAAACCAACTGTGATGTAGACCAACTTATCAAGATGAACTTCTTGAATAGAAAATCTGGAATATGCTCTAAATTAAATTATTGAGCAAGTTACCTCGCAAACACCAGGTTGCGGGTTAATAATAATCGCACATGCAACCATCTCATAGATGCATCTTATGTGGTATACATGGCAGGTGAATGGGCCCTATTCACCTTTGATATTTCCAGCATTCATGGGATTCAATCCCAATTTTAATTGGTCTACTAATTAATGAGAACAAGCAATGTAAGAGAATTCGTAAAGAACTTTCTAGTTCTTTAATATTTACCCATGTGAATTCTCTTTTATTTTTGCACATCATACTTAAATTGATATGGCTAAACCAATTATGCCAACTGAATAAATTATCAATATTGATAAACTTCAGATTTACACAATGATGTGTGCAATTATGAATAAACTCTAAGTTTGTTACGATATGGGTTTTATATCAATAAAATATCTATTTCATTGTGGTATTCTTTTATTTATGTAATACAAATTGGAGAATAAAGCGGGTAGCTTTTCACATACATATTATCCCGCTACAAGTTGTAATAATAGAAGATATTAAATCTTTCCTTTATTTATAGTCTCAATATAATCAACCGCTTTCGCGAATACTTTGAAAACTGAATATGTTTCTTTGAGACTTACTACAACACAATACCTTATTGGTAATTAATTGTGTTTCTCCAAAATAATGGTAATTGGCTCTTCCGGAGCTCTTAATTAATTTTGTGCTACCACATATTCATCAACATCCATATGGTCATATATCTCTTTCAAGAAGAAAGTTATACCATTATGGTCATG
>MU786341.1:233973-244006 GCA_026770625.1 Nicotiana glauca
GGGGGGAAACGGGGCATAAAAAAATATTTTCTGCTCTCTAACCAAACACTAGAAAATATGTTTTGGAAAAAGTTTTTCACTCACCAACCAAGTAAGGGGCAATAAGTAATAAAATCACTCATTTTTTATGAAAAGCATTTTCTAGGAAAATATTTTTCATGGAAAACATTTTACATGAGAAAAAAATGAAGGCAATTAGCTGGATTAACAGAAAAGAAAGAAAATTTATTTCAATGATCAGCGAGAATTAATATGTTTTCTCACGAAAAGAATAGTATTGAGTCGTGTATGCTGGTTGAAGGTAGCAGGTATCTCGTAGAATTAGTCGATGTGCGTGCAAACTAACCAAGACATCACGGTTATAAAAAAAAAATACATCACCGAGAATTTATCCACTTAGTCAAATATTTCTGCTGCTATTAAGTTCATAAAATACTTTAAGGTTGTGTTAGATGTTACTGAATTATACCATTGTCCCAACAAGAACAAGGGGATGCATAGAAGAAAGATGTACTTCGTGCAGAAAATAAATGAGTTGGTAACCTTATTTCTTTCTGGGCAATTTCACATCATTTACAAGAGAGACCATGATTGAGATTACTAAAATTTGAACATATGACCATTGTATATATTCCTTTGATTATTGAACTAATAATTCTCTTGTCATCAAGCCATAACACTAATTTGACATCATTAAGAACGTAGGATTAAACAAAAAAGAAAAAACAAGAACAAATACTGCAAAAATAAGAACCAAACATAAAGATCATATTGAAAGAACTCCATAATCAAAGAACCAAGTACTGATCCTGTTCCCGGATAAAACATGTCAAAGATTTCATCCACATTTTTCGAGATTCCTATGCTATTCCTCATATACTGCTGACACATTCGAGTTCTCCGTTTCATTTCCGCCGCCACTGTTGACTCTGTCATCTCCAACCAGTCAATGCACCTCTCCACTTGACTCTGGGCCTCATCAATCCAACTCTGCAAATCCCAAACTAATTTGTTCGTGGCGAGAATTTTCTCATCTGGGTCGTCCCCTAAACTCTTCAATGATTCATTGAGCTGAGTGAGTGAGAACTTGAACATCCATTGACATTCCTTCAATAATGACTTTGTTTTAGGCTTATTTGAATGTGAGACTATTGTTTCGGGTGGTGATGAAGAAAGGTCAAAAAGCTCATTCATGGAAGCGTGGAGGGAGAGCATAAATATTTGTGAAGGGTTAATTCTGTCTCTGTTTAACCAAAATGGTGGAGGGTTCACATCTGAATAGTAAAAGGAGGCGATGGAGTTGACACATGAATCTGGATTTTCACTGAGGTTAGGAAGCAAACAGACGGTTTGGATTGCATCAAGTGGGTAATTGGAGAGTGATTTTGACTCGATTTTATGTTTGAATATAGTCAGAAGAGAGACGATGGTAACTATGATGAGAGTGAAGAGTGTTACCAAAAGGAGTATCGAACGTAGTTTCCTTTTGAATCTTGAGGATGATGGTTGATTTTGGACTCGGAATAGACCTTCGTTGAGGCTGTTGTTGGTTGATTTATCCATTTTTTATTTCATGTTCAAAATGTGGTGGTATTTTGATGGAAATAATGAAAACAAGAAGATATTTATATGTATGGTCAACCCAAGAAATTGTTAAGAAGGTGGAAGCATGTACTAAAAATTTCTTTTTTGCGTGGGGAAGAGGGAAAAGGGTGGGGGCTCTGGTGGTTGGATTACCTGGATTCTACGATGGTTTGACTAGTTTCGTTCTTTATTTTGTTGAAAACCTAGTGAACTAAACAAACTAATGAACATTAAAAAAACCTTCTCATATGTTAGAACAATTGACAACTTCTTTCGATTTTTTTGTTTTCCTTTGGACTTTCCCTTTTAGATCAGAGATTTTTCTTTAGACTTACTACGCTTTAATTTGTTTTACGAGATGTTTAGTTCATATAATGAGCTATGTAACACTAGCGGTTGGGAGTTCAAAACGAGTCCGGAACCAAAATGTGATTCTTTTGGACTAAAACGATGGAAATATTCTGATAAGGTTATTGCTATTTTTTTTTCTACTATACTTTTGTTGCTAGTCATTGATCTATTGCACATGTTACTTTAACTAGTGAGTATCACGTGACTTGAACCTCGCCACTACTTCACCGAAGATAGTCTTGATACTTACAAGGTACTGGCCATGGTGTACTCATGCTACATTTCTTCACATTTTTGTGCAGATCCAAGTGTTGGAGAGCAGGCACAAGCAGTGAGAGCTTCTTTGATCGCGAGGATTCAAACTAGAGCCTATTTGATCGTCGGAGTCCCTTGGAGTCCTTTCCTTATATTTATACTATCAATCCACTATCTGAATAGTATTTTATTTGGCGATATTTCTATATATTTAGTTAGAGCTCGTGACTCTGTACTACCTAGTTCTAGGGATATGTTGTGATTTTGTGTTGGCTTGTATCACCTTTATTTCCGCATTTATATTAAAATTTGCTTTATTATATCATATTTTTATTATTTTAATTGTTGTAAGTGATTTGCTTACATGGTTTTAAGGATTAGGTGCCATCCGACTCCTATGGCGGGATTCAAGTCGTGAAAAGTTGGTATTAGAGATGTGGGTTCACATTTTTTATGAGTTACGAGAAGATTAGTGAGTCTTACGGATCGGTAGAGAGACGTCTGTACTTATATTCAAGATGTTATAGAGCTATTAGCAAATTCTACTTCTTTCATTCCCCATCGTGCGAATTTATAAATTTTAGAATTTCAGCCCTTATCTTTCTATTCTTTCACAGATAGTGAGAACACGAGCTCTATTTACTCAGGAAGCTTTCCCCGATGTTGGTGTTGTTAGAGGTCGGGGAAGAGCGTGAGTCAGAGCCGAAGCATGTGCCACAATGAGGGGCCATGCTAGTGTCGCGAGTGAGGAGCCACTAGTAGCTCTGGTTGGGGAGCAGGAACTTGAGGCACCTTTTGCTACCACTAGACTCCCGCCGCCCGCACTCCGAGGTTAGGTCAATTGCGTCGGAGGAGGAGCAAAAGTGGTTAGAAAGATTCTAGAAGTATCACCCTCCTCATTTCAGTTGCAGAGCTTCTAAGGATGAATGGGGTTTCTTAGACCAGTGTCACCGTATTCTACATACAATGGGCATAGTGGAGTTGAGGGCTCGACCTTAATACTTTCTAGCTGACAGTGCCATCATATAGAGATTGGCAGACTTTTGAGTTGAGTAGGTCAGTTGGTGCAACGCCAGTTATTTGGATTCAATTCATTGAACTCTCCTTGATGGAGTTTATTCCATAGACACTTAGGGATGCGTTACGTACCGAGTTTGAGTAGTTGCGTCGAGGGAGTATGACTGTATCCCATTATTCTATGAGGTTGAATGAGCGATCTTGTCATGCACCTGCTTTAGTTTTCACTGTTAGAGAGAGAGTCTACAGATTTATTGATGGGCACGATTATAGACTTGATTAGGGATGGCGCGGGAGTTAGTGACATAGACTCTATTCTATCAGGTTGTGGAGATTGCTTGGAGGCTGAAGCATATTTATGGCCAGGGGATAGTGATAGGAGGCTAAGAAGCCTCAAGGTTCTAGAGGATTTAGTGGTTTCTATTCTTCAGCTCTGACCTGTCATGGCGGAGGCTCTGGCAGTCGGTCGGTTTAGTTTGTACATTAGGTTACCCGTAGTGCTCTAGTTAGCTAGGGACCCTAGGGTACTCATATCGAACAACCATCTTTTAGTCCACCTTCTTCATGGGTTTCCTATGATGGATATTTCAGTCATACGACACAAACTTAGTACCAGCAGACAATCCCCTAGAGAGGTTATTTTGAGTGTAGTGATACTAGGCACGTCCTAAGGGATTGTCTAAGACTTTAGAGAGGTGGACTTTAGCAGAGTACTAGGGCTATAGGTTCCGCTTGAGCTGTTACTCTACCTACACAGCCAGTTTGAGATGGAGGACATACAGGTAGAGGACGTCGTAAAGGGGGAGGCCAGGCCCGTTGTTAAGCTTTCTTTGGTAGGGCTGAGGTCGTTGCATCAAATGTTGTCGCTACAGGTATTTTTCCGATAAGTTATAGAGGTTTATTAATTTTATTGATTAGGTTCTATTTATCTGTATATGTCATCCTATTTTGTTTCGTATTTTGTTATGTTTCGTGATTCTTTGAATACTACTCTCTATGTGTTTATACCCGTTAGGGATTTTACTATGGGGGGTCGTGTCAATTGTTTTTGTTTGGTTGCTACAAAGATCTATAAAAGCTTGTTGATCGTTTTGATATGTTGTCCAAGCTTGGATATTGATGTATTGGTAAATATTTTAGTTTTTCATTGTGAGGCAAAATAGATTCTTATATCTGGTTGACGAGTGTGGACTCAAGAGGATTGATTGCATAGCGATTGTGAATGTAGTAAGGCCATGGAGAGATATTGGTCAGAGGATAATCAGGTGGGTTATCTCCTACGAGTTGATATGAGTTTTTGTGGTTTGTATGAGTATTCTATTCACCAAAATACATATACTACCAGTTCAGAGGGCTTGACGAAGTTCACGCGATTTTTACAAAGGTGAATATGTACTTGGCAAAGTCCTTGGAGTGTTTTTGACCAGTGTTACATTAGTTTATGAATTATTCAGTTGATTAGTAGTAACGAGTTGGGATTGCTATGAAAGGAAGAGTACTATAGGTTTCAGATGATGTGTTCGATGGCTTTGACCCAAGCTAGGGAGTCTACTATCCATGATCGGATTGCATGATCATGTGTTATATCAGTTTCTAGACTAACGGACACTTGTGGGTTAGCTATGACTTGAAAAGGATGATTTTTAGGACAATTTTGAATAAGAGATTGATTGAGTGCATGATGTACTACACTTAATGGGTATGTAAGGGTCTTGAGATAATTCATGTTTGATATTTGTTGTGTATATACTGTGCAAGGAAAGGATGATTGCTTCTTTTGGACATTCATGTACTGGTGGAATGTGGGTTATTCGGTACATATTGGCCACACATTGGATATTGGAGCGAGATGAGTGGCTCTCGAGGAGGTTCTAATAAGTTCAAGATGTACATGTGGTGTTCAAGAATTTTTGGATTTGCATATGGGTAGAACTTGGGGCTTGCATTGGATAGTGCCGAGACTTGCGGTATTTTGCTACGTGCCACATCGGGGTCATGATAGGATATGATTCTTCGTGTGCTTTGCTTCTCCCTTGAGAGATAGGTTCAAACAATATGCGTGTGGTGTTATTTTTGGGACTTTTAGGGTGGTTCTCTTATGAGTTATGTGGTATGTCGTGTGATTATATCTTAGAATATGGTTGTTGGGCTTATATAGATTGAGCTTACAAGGTATCACTCGTGAGTATGTGTATGGTAAGTTTATTGTGACGACCTGACCAGTCATCTCATGAGTTACCATTCCATTTTCCCATTTATGCTTCTTATTGATTTGTCTATCGGTTCTATATGTGATCGGTTTGGTTGGCTCGGGTTCGAAAAGGATTTGGTAAAGTTTGAGGAACTTTGTCTCTTTTGAGGAAGCTTAAGTTGAAAAAGTCAACTGGATGTTGACTTATGTGTTAGAGGAATCAGATGTGAGTTTCAATGGTTCAGACAGTTTCGGGAGGTGATTTGAGACTTAGGAGCGTGATCAGAATGAGTTTTAGAGGTCCGGAGTAGATTTAGGCTTGAATTGGCGAAATTGGCTTTTTGGCGATTTCCGGTTGATAGGAGAGATTTTGATATAGGGTTCAGAATGGTATTCCGAGAGTTACAGTAGTTTCGTTGTGTCATTTGGGATGTTTGTGCAAACTTTCAGGTCATTCGGACAAGGTTTGGTTGGGTTTTTTTTTTTTATCAAAAGCATAATTTAGGACATTTTGGAATTTTTAGGCTTGAATTCGATGCGAATTTGGTGTTTCGATGTTGGTTTGAGCATTTCAAAGGTTGGAACAAGTTTGAATGAGGTTATGGGATATGTTGGCGTGTTTGGTTGAGGTCCCAGGATCCTCGGGTGGGTTTCAGGTGGTCAATCGGACCATTTCATGTTTTCGAAAAGTGCAAAAAATTGCTACTCAGTGTTGCAGGCAAATGACCTTCGCGTTCGCGAGAGGGGAGCCACGATCGCGAAAGGTTATTTGGTGAAATCTGGAATTTTAGCCTTCGCGCTTGCGAGGAAGGCTCTTCATTTGCGAAGCGCTGGTTGATTTGTCATCGCGTTCGCGTGAAGGGCACCGCCTTCGCATAGAGGAATTCGGCGGCTGAGCTTCAGGATGTTTTATTCATCGCGTCTGCGAGAGAGGTAACGTGATCGCGAAGGGGTCGCCTGAGGAAGCACAGCGTTCGCGAGTGGCAGGACGCGATTACGAAGAAGGAATTTCGGTCAATGCTGGATATTGCTTTGCGAACGCGAGGCGTTGACCGCATTCGCGCAGAAGGAAATGAGGCCTGGGCAGAATGATTAAATATCCATCTTGTCCGCAATTTTGGGGTTTATTTTCACTATTTTTAGGCGTTTTTTGAGCTTTTTGAAGAGGATTGAAGAGGGATTCAAGGGGAATCTCTTGGAGGTAAGATTCATAGACTTAAAACTCGATTCTAATGTGAAATCTACCAAATTAATCATGGAAATTAAGCCTAAAATAGAAGAACTAGGGATTGAAATTGGAGACCTAGAAATTGGGATTTGAGGAGTCATTTGTGGTTAGATTTTGATGCTTTTGGTATGAATAGGCTCGTGGGAGGATAAGGATTCCGTTGATGTGATTTTTATCAAGTTTCGAGACGTGGGCTGAGGGTCGGGTTTGGCCAATTTCGAGATTTTTGGTATTATTCGATTATTTTCACTTGGGCTTCATTCCCTTAACATATTTTGATGCCGTGATTATGATTTTGGATAGATTCGACGCGAGTGGAGGACAATTTGAGGGGCAAAGGCATCACGGAGTGGTATTTTCACCGGTTTGAGGTAAGTAACCATTGTAAATCTGGAACTCAGGGTAAAAAAACCCCGGTATTTTAATTGTTTTGATAAAAGTGGTGACGTACATGCTAGGTGACGAGCGTGTGGGCGTGCACTGGTAGGGATTGTGACTTGGTCTTTCCCGTAGCAACTATTAAGCTGCGTATTTGATTTGAAACCTTATGATATTCTGTACTTTAGTCATTATACTGTATTATGGCCTATAGGCCATGTTTGGGGTCTTGTGCCGACCTATTGAGACCCTTAGGGGAATTTTTACTATTTTTCCTCACTCTACTTGTTTGAAAGCATAACCTCAGTCATGTTTTGCCTGTTTATTGTTTAAAACTGATTTTATCACTCTACTTCTTAAATGTGAGGACTGTTTGGACCGAGTTCACTATTTTCTACTATTGTGCCCGAGAGGCTTTGATGTTAATGACTGAGATAGGTTGAGAACCTAATGGTGAGGATATTTATATATGTATGAATTATTGATCGAGCTGCACGCCGAAGCGATACTTATATAGATCGGGCTGCGCGCCGCAGTGATATATATATATTAGATAGGTTTGTGTGCCGCAGCCATATGACACTTAGGCTGTAGGAGCCCCTCCGGAGTCTGTACACCCCCAATGGGCGTAGTCGACTATAAATTATGGATCGGGCTGCATGCCGCAGCAGTTACGATGGATTATTATTATTATGAGATATTAATGAGCCTGAGTGTTGAGAGTGAGTACTGAGTGATGAGAGTTAAGTCACGAGTGACTGAGAAACTACCCGAAAGGCCATATTCTGAGTGATGCCTTGCTCGAGGGGCCCAGTTATGATATTTTCGCTGATTTCACTCTTCTTTTAAAATAAGCCTCTGTTGAAAGATTGGTAAGTATATGATTTCAAGTATTCCAATTGAAATTGATGATTTTATGACGAAACTGGTTTTAAACTGTGGAGTTTGATCAGTTATTCTATTGTGTAATTGTTTGTATGATTTTTAACTGCTCGTCACTACTTCCAGACCTTATTTACTTTAGTTACTTACTGAGTTGGTGTACTCACGTTACTCCCTGCACTTTGTGTGCAGATCCATGTGCCCCAGCGGTAGAGTGAGGGTGCTCAGCTTATCCAGAGTTTACCAGAGGTTGCAAGGTAGCTGCATGGCGTCTGCAACCTTGCTTTCCTCCTTCTTATCTTGTTCTTTTCTGCAGTTTTAGACTTATGATGTATTAGATAGTCGGTTGTGTATTTAGAGGCTCTAGACTCGTGACACCAGATGTTTAGGCTGTGTTGTCTTATGTTTTATTGATTTTCGCACATTTTTCAGTTGTTTTAATCACACTTAAACCCGTGTTAGAAAATGGTTTTATAAAAGAAAAAGGGTTGTGATCGATGTTTGGATTAGCTTGCCTAGTAATGTGATATGCGTCATCACGACCGAGCATTTGGGTGTCGTGACATTTATTCAATGATTTGATGGCTTTGGAACGACCCTTATCACATTCGAGGATGAAAGTATGTTTAAGTGGGGAAACTATAATGACACGACCAATCATTTTAGGCATTGGCATTTCGTTCAATGGTTTGAGGTCTTGAATACCTACATATGATGTATTACGACTTGTGTGCATGGTTGGTTTTGTTCCGGGAAGACAGAGTGATTTGGAACACTTTGTTCCTAGTTTGGAAGCTTAAGTTACAAGTGGTGTCCACGTTTGACTTTAGCATATTTGACATCAGATCCGCGTTTGATGGTTCCTTTAGGTTCGGATAGTAATTTTTTACTTCAGTGTTTATCCGACTTTGGACTCGGAGGTTCCTACGTTTATTTGGCTCAAATTGGCAAAAGTTGGAAGTTTGAAGGTTTAGAAGTTCATAGGTTTGACTGTAAGTTGACTTTCTAGTTATCAATGTCCATTATGGATTTCAAACCTTGGAATAGGTTCTTTTAGTGATGGGGTCATTTCGAGTTGTTTGGCATGTTCGGCGTAAGTTTGGAAGTTCGATTTGAAATAGTTCATTTAAGCTTGAATTGATGTGCGATTCATGGTTTTATTATTATTTTATGTGAATTGAGGTCTCGAATAGGTCTCTGCTACGTTTTGGGATTCGTATGATTGGATAGGTTCTCGGGTGTCTCAAATGTGTTTCGGACAATTTGACTCATGGTTGGAGTTGTTGATTTTATTGTGTTATGGTGTTTATTGAGGTTGCGGAAGGAGTGTTGCAATTGCTGAGTGTGCTTTGGATGGCAGTTGATTTGCCGGTCGCATTTGTGATATGGTGGTCACGTTCGCTGAGCCTAGAAGGAAGGATTCATCGCGTTCTTGTATTCACGTTTGCATAGAAGGGGACACCGGGGTAGTTTCCAAGCTTGTGGCCTTCACGTTCATGAGTAAGAGATCATGTTCGCGTATGCTAGTTGTGTCCCAGACCGCGTTCGCGAAGAGTATTTTTTGTGCCAATTTTATCTTATGCTTCGCGATCACAATGTAGGTCACGATCGCGAAGGGGACCACTGGGCAGTCATATTAAAAATTTCATTTCGAGGGTTTTAGAGACTTTATCACATTTTGAGATTGGGAGCTCCGGTTTGGGCGATTTTGGAGGAAATATTCATGATTTTGATTGGGTTAAGTATTTTTGACTCAGATTTGGTTATTATTTATGATTGCATCCTTGCATTTAGCATTTAATTGGTGAATCTAACTGAGAAAAATTGAAAAATTTTGTAAGATTTTTTCTAAACTCAATTTGAGGATTTGAACCCTAATTCAGAGCTAGAATTGGATAAAACTTAATGGGTGTTCAGAATTTGTAACTTTTGTCTGGTTTTGGGAGGCAGGTCCGGATTGACTTTTTGATTTTTGCTCAAGATCGAAGCATTATCTTTCGGGGTTGTTTCCTATAACTTTTATTGATGTTATTAAGCTATTTTGGCTAGATTCAAGTTGTTTGGAGGTTGATTTACGCGGGAAGGGGTTTTTACACTACGTATTTGGCTTGTTTGAGGTTAGTATCTTGTCTAACCTTATGGGGAGG
>MU786341.1:245221-262451 GCA_026770625.1 Nicotiana glauca
AAAAGCGACATGTACATGCGGTGACGAGCAATTACACAGGTGCTATGTGTGGCTTTATGAACGGGTAGGACTTTGGGCTATTAATATGCCTTAATTTGATAAAGTAACTTATATTGAATATGCTTACACCACTTGAGATTTCATTATCATGATTGATACATTTGACTTTGCCATAGACATGCTTTATTTGTTGAGCACCCTTCTGCACTTGAAAGTAATTGCCATGTCCTTGTGTACTTTGTTGATAAATTGTAACCTTATATCGTGATAAACCTTTGGTATTATTATTTTGTGATATTGTGGCACATGTGGACATGTAGTATGGTTTGATTATTGTCGTGCAAAGTATAAGGTTGATATTTCACTGTTGTTGATTGTGTGAAGCGATACGTATGGCCATTGTGATATTGTCTGGGCTAAGCGATACGGGTGGCCATGTGATATTATTTGGGCAGAGTGGTACAAGTGGCTATTATGATTTTGTTGGGGTAGAGTGATACGAATGACTACTGTTGTTGTGATAGAAATGTAGGCATGTGGTGCTATTTGTGTCAGTTTCTCTGTGAAGACTTGCTGAAACTGAGCCCTTTGCTTGTATTGAACTGTTATCACTTATTCTGATGAGGTTATTGCTATTGGTTTTCTTCTATGCCTTTGTTTCCATCCTTTGATCTATTTCACAGATTATTTTGACTAGTGAATACCACATGACTTGAACCTCTTCACTACTTAACTGATGTTAGTTTTGATACTGTCACGACCCCAATTTTCTACCTTAGGATGTGTTGATGGTACCTAATCTCTAATACTAGGTAAGCTCAATGTTCATTGATAGCTTAATAGAATTAAGAACTATCATAATAAGATAATTCGATAAAACTCACAATATCTCCAAAATAGAACATCTGCAACAAAATTTCAAAAACTGGTGGAACTGAGCCATAAGCTCTACAGATTATACTGAAAAGTCCTATATAACATTGTCTAAACAAAGAGTAAACAGTAGTAAAAACAAGGGCAGAAGGTGACCCCGAGGCCTGCAAGAACCAGCAGGTATACCTTGAAGTCTCCGAAATATACAGTCAAATCATTGATGCCTAGCCTGAGCTGAAGTACCTAGATATGCACAAAATATGTGCAGAAGTGCAGTATGAGTATATCACAACAGTATACAGTAAGTGTCAAAGCTAGCCTCGATAAGCTAAGTTAAGACATCTACTAGCATAAAAGAAATCGAACAAGATATAGTATAGGCAAATAATGGACGATGAAGAAAATAAAAGACAATAAAGCAGTTCAATACTGTAAACTAACAATGGAATTAAAGCAATGAAGTCAACAAAGCGTGAACACATGATAGGAACATTAAGAAACCAATACAGACAAATGCATTGTAAGGCAAATAAATAGATAACAAAGAGTGAACAGATGAGAAGAACATTAAGAAATCAATACGGACAAATGCAATGTAAGGCAAAAAAAGAGATAACAGAATTGTTCAACCAACAGGCCTCTTTAACACAGAATGTACGACGAGAGTCACATCTGAGGTACCACCTCGTATCCACATTTTACAATTCAAAATCACAATCTTTCCTTATACCATCGCGTGAGACTTACATTAGATAATTTTGAAAATATTTTTTCCGAAATAGATACATGCACTTTATCCCCCTTATGTCACCGTGTGACTTCAAGTATTTCCCTTACTAGCAACACGCTCATAAAATCCTACCTTATTCCTCCACATGCACATTAACCCTTATCTTTATACTGCTGCATGTGAATTACTATCACAACACAAGAATAACTTGTACCACAAGTGCTCATATGCCACAACTTGCAAAAATAAACAATACCAAAGTTACCACAATATATAGCCCATGGATCAACCATAATACGAACAAAAATCTCAATAAATAACTAAATGTGTGAGAATTACTCAACAAGGAAAAATATCTCAACAACCAACAACTTCAAATAAGAAAAAACTCTGCTATAAAGGAGGTAGCATGACAATAAGAGAGATAACAAAGTCAGTTAAGGCATATAAGAATATGTTTGACAATAAGGGATAGAGCACGTCATACCAATATCAAATAAAGCATGTAAGAGCAATTTAATAAGGAAAAGTATAACATGATATTTTAATTTCTAATTAAATGCATGAAAGAGTCTAAGCCGATAAAAAAAATCACGTATAAGCCTGTTTACACACTCGTCACCTCGCGTAAACATCTTTCACATAATCCAAATAACACAAATCAACAAAAGTACTAAGGGGTAGTTTTTCCCAACAATGTTAGGCAAGATACTTACGTTAAACAAGCTAAATCAACCCACTAGTAAGCCTTTCTCGTGAAAATCTAATACCGGATGGCTCGAATCTAACCAAAATATCTTAATACCATAAATACAAACCATAAGAAACGATTCCGGGTAATACAATTACAATCTTTAAAGAAAATAAAAAAGTCAACCTTAGACCCACACTAAGAACCCGAATAAACTTACAAAATCTGAATACCTATTCTAATACAAGTCTAATCATACAAAAATTATCCAATTCTGACCTCAAATCGAACTCTTATAGTTTAGTAAAATTTTCACAAAATAAACCAATTCCTCCAACTCAAAACTCGCCAATCCCCGATCCAATCCTTCAAAATCTCCTCCAAAATTGTGAAAATCAACCTCTCTAACTCATAATGTGAAAATGAAATAAACCCTCGATTCAATCATATTATTGTCTAGTTATTCCGCACCTGCGGACCAAAAGCCACTTCTGCGGCCCAATCATCACAGATGCAGCTTCTCATGAAACCTAGAAGAATTGCTTATGCGAACCAACGTGCGCACCTGTGCATCCACTTTTCCAGAGGAATAACCGTAGTTGCGGTCTTTCGCTAAAGCCCAAATTCTGCATCTACAGAGCACTACCTGCTTTAGCGTTTGCGCATTTGCACCTATATCCACACCTACGGAGCTAGTCCACCATGCCCAAAATTGCTTCTGCACTAGGAAGCCGCTTCTGTGGTGCTGCACTTGTGGCACAAATTGCACAGGTGCGAATGCACCAGACTTCAACATTCTCAGCTTTTCCTTCTAAGTGCTCAAAGGTCTGAACTCAACCCGAACCCCACGTGGGGATCCTGGGACCCCGTTCGAACATATCATCAAGTCTCAAAATACAACACGAACCTACTCGAGGCCTTAAATCACATTAGAAAACACCAAATTTACAAATCTCACCCCTATTTAAGCCTATTGAATCAATGAACATTCTATTTCTAAAATTAATGCCGAATCATATCAACCCAACTCCGAATTAGCTCAAATTTTTTCATGCAAGTCCTAAATGAAAAAACAGACCTAAACTAACTCCTAAATTCACAATCCGAGCCCGATATCAATAAAGTCAAACGTCGGTCAAAACAATCAACCTTCCAAACCTTCAATCTTTCAACTTTCGTCAAAAAGCACCAATTCAACCGGCATACCTCCAAATCAACACCCAGATATATGCCTAAGTATAAATTACCATACAAAGCTATTAGAACCATCAAAACTCTATTCTAGAGTCATCTACACAAAAGTCAAATTCCATTCCACTCTCCAACTTTGGGACTAAGTGTCCCCGTTTACTCTGAAACTCACCCAAAACCAAACCAACCACCCGCCAAGTCACATAACTACAATTGAACATATAGGAGGCAATAAATATGGGAACAATGCTAAAATACTCAAAATGATTTGCTGGGTCATTACATTCTCCCCTCCGAAAATAAATGTTCATCCTTGAACGAGTATAAACACATACCTAAAGTGATAACAAGGTGAGGTTAACGGCTACGCACATCATGCTCAGTTTCCCAAGTCGCCTTCTCAACTGACTGACCCGTCCATTGAACTTTTATTGAAGCAATGTTCTTTGACCCCATCTTACGGAACTGCTAGTCCAAGATGGCCACCGTCTCCTCAACATAAGTCAAATCATTGTCCAAATGGACTAAGCTAAAATCTCACACATGGGATGGATCACCGTATTACTTCTAGAGCATGGAAACATAGAACACTGGACGAACTGCCGATAAGTTGGATGATGCAAGTTGTAGGCCACCTCCCCCATTCTCTCAAGGATCACAAAAGGACCAATATACATAGGTCTCAACTCGGCCTTCTTCCCGAATCGCATCACGCCCTTCATGGGTGAATCCCACAGAAAAAATCTCTCTCCCACCATAAATTCTTTATCACGACCCTTCTTATCGCCATAACTCTTCTATCTAGAATGTATCGTACGAAGCCGATCCTGAATCAACTTGACTTTCTCCAAGGCATCCCGAACCAAATCAGTTCCCAACAACCTAGCCTCCCCCAGCTCAAACCAACCAACTGGAGAACGACAACGCCTACCATATAAAGCATCATAAGGATCTATCTGAATACTCGATTTGTATTTATTATTGTAGGCAAACTCCACAAGCGGCAAGATCTGATCCCATGAACCCCTGAAATCTATAACACATGCTCGTAGCATATCCTCTAAAATCTAAATGGTGCACTCGGACTGCCCGTTCATCTGGGGGTGAAATGTTGTACTCAACTCAACCCGTATGCCTAACTTATATTGTACGACCCTCCAGAAACGTATCGTTAACTACATGACTCTATCAGAGATAATAGACACAAGCGCTCCATGAAGGCAAACAATGTTATGCATATAGATCTGAGCCAGTTGCTCTGAAGAATAAGTAGTCACCACCAGAATAAAATGTGCCGGCTTCATGACCTATCCACAATAACCCACACAGGGGTGAAATTTCTTCAAAGTCCGTTGTCACGACCAAAAATCCCATCACATGAGTTGTGATGTCACTTAGTCTCAAAGAATAAGTAAGCCGGTTATAATAACAGTTCAAGCCATTTTTTTTAAATAGAATTTATTGCAAGAAATAGAACTGGAAATAAGTGTAAAACTAACAGCGAAAATAATGATACAACCTCCCAAGACTGGTAGTACTGGGTCACGAACTCTAAATAAATACATGAAATGATCTCAAGGATCTAATAGACAATATTTCTCGAATAATAATTGTCAGTACAATAAAATGGAAAGACTCCAAGGGACTGTGACGACCAAGCAGCTCTACCTTAGACCTTGCGATCACACTCTAACTTTGTCCGAGTTCGATATCTCCAATACCTTGCTTGTCACGAACCAATTTTTCCTCCGTTAGGTTTCGTGATGGCACCTAGTCTTAGGGACTAGGTAAGCCTAAAAATTTATGAATATCAACATTAAAGAAAATCTAACAATCTTAATATAGAATCTTTACAAATTTACAATTTTTCAAAAAATCGGGAGTACAAGTCATAAGCTCTATAGGGTTAGCGACAACTTCTAAATGCAACTGTTCAAAAATGAGTAAAAATAGTTGAATACAAGTAAGAAGGTGACTCTAAAGCCTGCGAACGCAGCAACATGTTTACCTTAAGTCTCCTCAGCAATGATCCACGCAGCTACTAATGATTAATAACTGGATCTGCATAAGAATGTGTAGAAGTTTATAATGAGCACACCACAACGATGCCCAGTAAGTATCAAGACTAACCTCGGTGAAGTAGTAAAGAGGACTAGTCAAGACACCCACTGGTCTAATATACTGAACAAGCATAAATATAGGAATAATAGAACATGGCATCTATCTTATGACTACACGATATGGCTAACAACATAGAACATACAATAAAGAAGGAAAGACAAAAAGTAATAACGGAACACCATAATAAGACACAGAAGGATGGATGGGAATACATTCCAAATCCGAAAATCAGAATACAGTAAGGGCAAGCAGTAACTCAGTACTGCAATAGTTTCCACATCATGCCTTAGCCAACAACCCCAATATTTTTGTCAAATCCTTCAAGTATAAACTTTCACCCGTAGGTTTTTATATTGAAATCTTTAAAATATAATCCTTTCCAATAGGAAGATTTTTCTAAAATATACTTTCTCCGAATATAAACTTTTCAACTAAATATTCTTCAAACGTAGTTCTTTCAAGATAGTTACTTTTCAAATATACTCTTCAAATAAATGTTTTTCAAACATAGTTTCTTCAAAATGAATGCTTTTCAAATAAAACTTTTCATGTAAATATCCTTCGAGTATAGGTCACCCTGTGACACTTAAGTATAGAAGATTAACAACTTCGAACACAGATATATCAACAGGGGGATCTACCGGGGTCCCATCCCATAGCCCCAAATTCATTACTCAGTATAGGGGGATCTCCCAAAATATGTCCGTAGTCCCAAAATAAATATGCAATGTTGAGGGATCTCCCGGAATACATCTGTAGTCCCAAACAAATATGCAGTACAGGGGGGATTTCTCAGAATACGTTTATAGTCCTAAAGTAAACATGTAGGGAATCTCCCGAAATACCGTTTCGTAGTCCCAAAGTAAATATGCAGCGCAACCAACAAAGATAACAGTTACATCACATGAGAAACCTCATACATTACCACAAAAGTACTGCAACAACAATGACAATACTACAACGTACGACGAGTAAATCAACTCAAGAACTTTAAATCACAAGGAAATGGTAGAACGCAATCACAAGGAATAACCATAGTAAAGAATGCTAGGTATAAAACATATAACGGTGACCCCACAATATGTAAGTCAACAACAAGGAAGTCAGAATGAGTCAAATAGTCCCAAATAAAGGTGAGTCAACTAAGATATAAGTGATCTAAACTCCTTTAAGGTTGGACAGTTACGAGGCAATTCGACAATTCAATTAAGGGAATATGATCTTAGTTTAAGACTAAAATAATTTCAGGAAGGACTATAATCATGCCCAAATAAGACAAGTAGTTATGAAAATATAACATGACAATAGGAGAGGCAAAATTCTTTAATTAATTTAATAGGAGTCAATTAGGCCATAAGAGTGAATCATTAAGCAGTTAATTCCAATTCAGTATGTAGAGGTGAAAATAGTAAATAGGAAACACAGTCATATCAAAAACAACTTCGTACACAGTTAATATAAAGACCTAAGAATTCTAAAAGGCCAAAACCCCAAAAATAAGTCTGAGTACGCACTCGTCACCTCGCGTATACCGACTACAATCAACATAGAAGACTCAAATCCTAAGTTGAAGTCCCCCATACAAGGTTAGGAAAGATACTTACCTCAATCCAGCCAACTCAATACTTAATTTAGCTTTTCCTTTACCAATTCATCAATGCTCGGCTCAATCTAGCCAAAAAAAGACTTTAATACATCAAACAATGCAAGAGAAAATAATTTCAATAAACACAGCTATGATTCTTTGTCGACGCCCCCTTTTTTCCTTAAAGGCGAAATCGGGTTTGTGACATTTGGACGGACAACTCTTTTCCCTTTTGGGAATTTTGGTTTTTGGATTGAAGAGTCGCCACCTAATGATTAAGTGCATTAGGACACTAAGAAGGGTTTGAGTTGAAGATCCAGAGTTTGGGTAAGGGCTAGAAATTATCTCGAGGGGAAGGTGTTAGGCACCCGTCAAGATCCACTAGTGTGGTTCCCGGCCATGTTACAATTGTGACTTTATATAACCAAGTAAGCAATCAAGGTCTCAAGTAAAGGGACATCATTGCAAATACGTTGAAACTTTTAAAGAAGGTAGAAATTTATAAAGAAAAACATTTAAGCAATTATGAAAAAAAAACCAAATAAGGGGAGGGGAGTCCTAGGTTTATGATTTATATGGATCACATCAATGCAATATCCAGCTATCACTCCTCAAAAAAGGGGTCGCACATGATATTAGGGCAACGGTAATCATATCCATATCTACCTGTTCCCATCTCGTTAAGGTATTAAAGTGCGGAATAGTATCGTTGCATGTTGCATGCTATTACCCATCCCAATCCTATTAGTCCCGGAGGCATTTGGGACTACTAATCCTAAAGGGAAGGGAATTGGGATATTTCAGAAGTTTAGGAAACGATAAAAATCTAGGCGACAAGCAATAACAAGTAGAACTTAAAGGGAAAACAAATAACAGTTAGGGCTCAGGTAAGCCTCCTCATTCGAATCAGCAAATCAATTAGCATGACTTACAGGTACTGGTTTGGTCTGAATTAAATAAACTTAGCGTAGGAAGGGTGGCAGATTTAGCACATATTTTCAGATAAGAAGTCCGAATTAGACCTGCCTGTTGGTTGTAATTATTAATGAATGGCATAGTTGATTAATTATCTACAGGTTTGCCTAGATGAGACCTGCAATCGTGGTATTTAACACTTACAAAAGGCATACTGATTTTAAAGAAGGGTTACTGATTTGAGAAGCAAACAAATTATGCAGGTATTAAATGATATTTATTACTGATTTTAGGCTTGCAGACGAATCAGATTCAGTCAGTTATTCCTATAGGCATGCTTTCTAAGCGTGATTGATTTTTTTTTTTTAAAAATGTATGTAAAAGTGCAGGAATCCTATAGGCATGGTATCTAGAGTGCATTTGTTATTTTTTAACCTATAGACTGTTTGCCTAGTGTGTATATGCAAAAGTGTAGAAACTTATAGACGTGATTCGTAATGCAAATGAATAGCTAAATGCAAGATTTCTATATGCAGATGCATAAACTTATGAGCAGGATTTCTATATGCAGATGCATAAACTTATGAGCAGGATTTCTATATGTAGTAATGAATCAACTTATAGGCATGATTTCTATATGCAGTATTGAATCAACTTATAGGCATGATTTCTATATGCAGTTGTGAATAAACTTATGGGCAGGATTTCTATATGCAATAATAAATCGACTTATAGGCATGATATCTATATTCGGATATATAGGTGAAGATGTTATGATTGGATAAATAAACCTAAAGCATGATATCTACCCCATATGCATAACATGAGAGACCTTCCCCCCGTTTTACTATACACCCCATAGTTATTACAAATTATTACAACTTGAATGAATCCCGAAAAGGTAAATTTACATCAAAAATTAAAATTCCAACCAAGGAGAGCCTAATTCAGACTCCTAGTCTGATACATGAAATAAACCAACTTCCAAAGATCAGATTTCCAAATCCTTTCTCTTATTTGGAATGTGTCAAAGTTCCAATGAGCTTCAAGATCTCCAGGCAGTGCTTACACCCCAAATATCATTACAGGATCAAAGTGCAGTGTGGAAGGGCCATCCCTCAAATGTCCAAGTTCAGAAGGAGCTCAAAGTACCAAGGCAAGGCTCATAGGAGGGGGGCAGAACTTAGAGGCTAGGAGTAAGTGTAAGTACAGTAGAGGGGAATTACAGAAGTCCATGGCAGGCTGGTGATCATGCCCAGCAATTGGGGTGCTGGCACACCCCTGACCAGCCTGTCAGCTTTAGAATTGGGAAGTTAGGAAATGTTGAAGGTCAGGTTCAGCCCTGGACAGCAATTTGGATGCTGCCAGGCTATACCTTAACTCAGCACACATATGGAAATGGGGTGTGGGGATTTATACTAGAAATATGATACAAGGACAGAGCAGGCAAAGGGGGCACCCCCAGCAATGAGGCGTACTGGCACACCTTCCAGCCTACTTAGAGGTTAGGGGGTCAAAACTTAGGTCATGGACAACAATTCTTGTTGCCATGCCCTAAATCCCCACTTACAAACACATAGGGGTAATGGGGTAGGGAACAATTGTTCATAAGGAAGAGAAGCAGACAGTACCATATAGGCACTTTAAGTCAGATGTTTAAACTTTACAGGGAAGATAAAGCAGACAGAGATACAAGGACTCTAAATAAACACATTTGGGTGATGCTCAAAATTAATTTAGGACATACCGGTTTCAAAGAGACAAGTAAAGAGAAGCAGTAGTCCTGTAAAAGCCAAAGTGCAGGCAAGAAGCAAGAATACTCTAAGTATAAGTTTAGAAAAGAATTGTAAATGTGGTTTTTAGTGTGCTCAATTATGTGTGTTGTGTTAAAGAAAGTCCTGTATTTATAGTGTATAAAGCAAGTAGAAATAGGTAAGAGAATAGTTTGAAAATGAATTACACAAGGTTTCCCTTTAATTAAGGGATTTTGATTTCAAACGGGCAGAACTAATTAAGGAAAAAAGTTAACCAAGCACTTTTCAAAGCAGTACAAGAGGGGTAAATACATAGGGGTTTATTTGAGGCAACAACCCAATGGTACACTGTTTGTGTGAAATAAGGAAAGGGAATCAATCAAACAGCCAATGAAGTCAAAGTTACAGGTTTTTACTCGAATGAACCAAGTCAGAAAAGGGGTAAAGAAAGGTTTAATTTAAAGGAAATCAGTAAAATCAAGTAAACACTATTAAAGGAATTCGGAATCAATTAGTAGTTGGCAGAAACCCCTTTTGAAAGAAGAACTTCTCATATATAAAGCAGACAAATCAAATAAAAGAGTCATCACGTTACTTAGAAAAGATAGTCAAACATTGAAAGATTCAGAATCATAAGCAAGAAGGGGTACAAATTCAATTGCGGACACTCAATGAGTCTGAGAGTCCAGGGTCCCAAAGTGCAACCATAACTTGAATACAAAAATCCAGATTGCCAAAGGAAACCCCAAAATCCTATGGTTTCAAATCGAATCAAATACAGAGATGAGGAGGCAATAGGCTTAGAGATTTCTTTTTAAAAACTCATGAGAAAGCATGCAAATAAATAGAAAGAGCAAGCAAACAAAGTGAAGAAGCTAATTCGAAGCATAATGAGAGAACACTAATAGTAGAGGAAACATTAGAAGTAACACATGCTTAAAAAGGTTTTTTTAGGAGAAAACTTTAAACATATTAAAAAATAGAAAGAATAGTGGGAGAAGCACATCAAATCATAGAGGAAGAAGATAGTAGAATCATTGTGAAAAGGCATGCGAGAACATGGCATAGAAAACACAGTAGAAGAATATACAAGCACGGAGTATAAAACCCGGCCAAAGAACACACAGGAACATAGTAGAGAAAGTACATAAAACACAGTAGAAAGCAAGTGAGAACACGATATAGGGAACATAGTAAGAGAAACAACACGAATAATAGAGAAGAAAAGTCATAAAACGCTTAAATACTTTCCAGAACCCTAAATCGGAAAAGAAGGGTTTCTGAAAGTGATTTTCAAAAGAAAAAAATTAGGGAAATCATTTGAAAAACCCAAGTGTAGCATAGATAAAAAATAGATATAAAGAGAATCAGAGAAAACCTCGAACAACAAGGGTTTCAGATGAATTCTAGAATGAGAAAGGCTTGGAAAAGGTCCGATTTAAGTCGGATAATGTCGGAATCAGATTTAGGAGGCTAGCATATGCTGGAATGAGGACGGAGATGGCCGAAAACCTCGAGTTGGCGGAGGTCTGTGTGAAGACCTTTGAGGTATGGCCTCGAATCTTCAAGTATCAGGCACATAGGAGCAATAAGAGATGAGCATAGATCATCCATGGCCTGAGAGGCCATGGATTCCGGTGAGTTAGAGGTTGAAAATGGTAGAAGGTGATTAGGGTTTCAAGAACATTTGAGAGAGTTTGAGAGGGTGAAGGTATTCGAGGTGGCGGATTGGGTGAAATGGGGAATTAGGGTAGGTCGTTGGAGGTTAAAATGGTGAGGGGGAATCATTGCCGTTGATCTGTATGAACAACGTCCTAGATCTAAAAGGGTAGGTAGGAACCGGGTAGGGTCATTTGAATTGGGTTATGGGTTGGGTCAGATTAAAAAAATTGGGCCGGTCCAGTTGGGGTTGAGATTAGTTCAATTTAAGGGTTAAAATTGAAATGTAAAAGGGGATGTAAATGAAATAAAATGAGGTTAGATGTTAAATAACCAGTTTTATCCTTTTTATTTATAAAAAATAGTGAAATGATTTTAAAAATAAATTCAAAGCACCAGACCAATAAATAATATACAAATATTTATTGAAAAATGCTGGAACCAAATTTATAATTGTAGAAATGCTATTATTCCTAAAATAGGCTAAAGTTGCAATTATATGCAATTTATATTTTAAAATACCAAATACATCTGTAAAAATGTATAAAAATTACCTTAGCTATATTTTGGTATAAATATGAGAATACAATAACTGAATCAAGAAAATGATAATTTTTTGGAAATGATTATTGATTTTATACTGTTAAAATAGGGTAATAAATTGTTTTAAAAATCTTTTAAAAATTGAAAAAAAATAATAAAAAACACTCGAACATGCTTATATATGTCTGCCTATATTATTTTAAAAGTATTTTTCATATAAAATATATAGAAAAAATTGGGTATCAACAGCTGCCCCTCTTTACACGGGAAGGATGAAAGAGTTGTCGAGTAAAGATATGATGGCCAATTTTGACCGAATGGAACAACTGAAGAATTTTGACCGAGCTCTGGTTCCTGAGCCGCCTTCATATCCTTGGTTTTATAGGAATCAGGTCATATGTAGTTCAGGATCCGCCGGCAGAACATGCCGCTGGGGGTTTTTCGAAAGACGGACGCGCTGTTCAGGTTGGGAAAGATGGTCAAAGTCTAGTAGGTTGCGGGAACTGGAGCGGGATTGCTCTTGCTGAGGCAGCCATTGATAGCCGGTGTACCTGCAAGTGAGAAATGCAAACATATATTGTGCGTAAATTTAAACATGATGCAAGTTCCCATTGGACCATGAATGCTTGTCTTTGGACGGTTAGGATGACGTCCTCAGACCATGATGTCCTGGGCCATAAAGCGTATAATAAAGGATTTGCAGGCTATTAAATGATGTTCTCGGGCTATGAGAATGGTGCCTACGAACCATGATGCCTTTGAATAATGATATACAGAAGATAAAAATCTGGTCCTCAGGTCTAAATTTGGGATTTGAGGGGCCATTTGTGGTCCGATTTGGGAGTTCTTGGTATGTACGGACTCGTGGCGAGATGAGGATTCCGGAAATGTAATTTTCAAAATTTTTCGAGAAGCGGGCCCGGGGCTCGGGTTTTGCTAGTTTCGAGGTTTTTGTTATATTTCGATTGTTTTCGATTGGGTGTTGTCCCATTAGCATATTATGATATATTTGTCCTGATTTTTGGTTAGATTTGACGCGCGTGGAGGCCAGTTTGAGGGGCAAAGGCTTCGCGGGCTAGAGTTTTCGCCGGTTCGAGGTGGGTAATACTTATAAATGATGTCCTGATGGTTTGAAACCCCGGACTTGCACATCATAGTGCTGTATTGTGGTGACATGCACACAGGTATGAGCGTGGGGTAGAGCACCGTTGGGGATTATGACTTGGTCCGTCCCGGTTGTTGAATTTACTTCGCGATTGTCTGAAACCTACTTGATGCTAATATGATATGGGCTGATTGCCATGTTTTGGGCTTCGTGCCGAATATTTGAATCCTTCGGGGATTAAAAATCACTATTTTTGTATTACTGTGCATATTTTATCTCGGTCCAAGGTTTAAAATATTATTTTGCAAACGCAGCCATCTTTCTAAGATTTGAAAACTTAAATGATATTTTACTGACATTTTTAGCTGAGAACTGCTATGTTACTATTGCCCAAGGGGTTTATGTGCATTCATGACTATGCATGGATCGGGTTGCACGCTGCAGCAGGTGTGATATTGATATTGCGCTTGGGCTATAAGTGTGACGACCCAAAGGGTCATCACCTTATTTCTCCCTTTTTTCGCGCTTCCGAGGCCTTGAAAATCTCATTTTTAGTTGCCTCGATTTGCTTACGCAGTCCGGGCGCGAAGCTGAAAAGTTTTTATGTTAAAATATGTGAATTCTATGAAAGATTTACAGAATTATGATATTAATATTGATATAGTTGACTTTGGTCAACATTTTGGGTAAACAGACCCGGACCCGTGATGTGATGGTTCCGGGAAGTCCGTAGAAAAATATGGGACTCGGGCATGTGCCCGGAGTCGAAATCCAAAGTCCAGAACCCCGGTAAAAGAATTTTTCTGTTAAATTATTTTCTGAAATTATTAAGGAAAAATAGAAATAAAAATGAGNGCGTTTGACGTGTTTCGAACCTAAATAGCTAAAGTTGGAAGTTATTTCACTTTGAAATGAAAATTTGGAGTTTTGGGGTTTGATTCTTTGATTTTGATGTTATTTTGGCGATTTGATCGCTCGAGCAAGTTCGTAGGATGTTATTGAGTTAGTGTGTATGTTTGGTTGGGAGTCCCGAGGGCTCGAGAGTGATTTCGGGGTTGGTTCGGGATGTTTTTGCACTTAGAATGCATCAGAAAATTCTACAATTTTTGCACAGATCTTTTCCTCTACGCAATCGCATAGGCATGTCTGCGATCGCATAGAGTCCCTATGTAGCCATCTCACTTTATTCAATGCGATCGCATTATTTGGTGCGCGATCGCATAGCTCAGCTAGACTCCTCAATGCGATCGCATTCCCCTATATGCGATCGCATTCCCCTGTATGCGATCGCATATCTTTGGACCTCACCCAACGTTCCAGGCTTCCCTTCCTCTACGCGATCACATGACTTCTGCTGCGATCGCAGAAGCCAACTTCCTACTCTCTATGCGATCGCATCTGTTTCCCGCGATCGCATAGACCAAAAATGCTCCAGTGATTTTTAAGTTAAAAACAGAACAGTATGCTCGGGATTTTTGCCATTTTTCACACGAGCCCTTCACTCAAACCCTCCATAGACGAATTTCAAGAGCTTCCTTCTCCATAACTCCTTGGGTAAGTAATCTTAACATTGTTTCCTCATTATTTCTTCATCTAAACATTAATTTCCTTGCCCTAAATCATGAATTCAAGGTAAAAAATTGGGGTTTTGGGTAGAACTTGGGCTTTGGGAATTTTGGGTGATTCAACCTCAATTTGGGGTCGAATCTTGAAACAAATTATATATTTGAACTCGTGGGGTTATGGGTGATTGAAATTTGGTCCGAGCCTCGAGTTTGGACCATGTGGGTCCAATGTCGGATTTTGCTATTTTTGGAAGAATGATGGGAATTCTATTTCTAGGCTATGAGATTGTATTTTTGAGCCATTATTGATAATATTGAACTAATTATGGCTAGATATCGTTGTTCCGGAGTTGGATTCTAGAGGAAAGGCGGTGTTAGAGGCTTGATTGCTATTTCCGGACCGAGGTAAGTGTTTGATCTAACTTTGGCTTGAGGGAATAGGATTAGAATATTATTTGCTAATTGCTAAATGTTGAGTACGTTGTATAGGCATGGTGACGAGTGTCTATTCACCGGAGTCTAGCATGACTGTGGGTTTTTGTTTGTACTTGTTTTTGGAACTCTTCTAAGCTAAAATATGTTTTTCTACAAATGTGTAGAGTTTGAGAATAAGTTGTGAAATATCAATATTTTAGAGCGATGGCTCGAATGATAAATGCTATTGAGTAGGAGATGAAAGTATTGAAAGGAGTTGTGATTAATCCCTTGCCGGGATGGTTTGAATATATTGAGTATTGCCCTTGTCGGGTTGTGAAAGTTGTTGTTATTGTTCCCTTGCTGGGATTTAGTGGTTATTTGTGTTATTCCCTTGCCGGGATAGTTCTTACTATTTGGTTATTCCTCTTGCCCGTTTGGTTATGACTGTTATTTGGGTGAGGAAGAGTGATATTGCACGAAGGGTCATTCCGTACTATTTCTGATTATATTTGCATGAAGGGTCATTCCATGCTATTTTTTATTATATTTGCATGACATTCCGTGCTATGTTTTGACTATTGATGCACGAAGGTACATTTCGCGCTCTGATTTGATTATATATTGCACGAAGGGTCATTCCGTGCCATGAAATGAGAGTTAAGTGAGGGAAGCACGAAGGGTGATGCCGTGCATTTTATTCGATTGCTTGGGTGAGAATGAGAGTAAAAGCACGAAGGTTGATGCCGTACAATTTATTGAATTTCTTATTCTTGATAGTTATTATTGTGCCCTGTTTTTCTTAATTACGCTGATGAATTTTTTACTCAGATTGTACTCCCCCATAGCATGTTTCCCTCCCTTTTCAACTGTTTAGTTTCGGTATTTCTTTTCCTTTTATCTTATATATGTATATAGGATTGTACAGGTTGATTTGGTAGTCCGGTCAAGCCTCGTCACTACTTCGCCGGGGTTAGGCCAGGCACTTACCTGCACATGGGGTCGGTTGTGCTGATGCTACACTCTGTGCATTTCTTTGTGCACAAATCCAGGAGCAGCTTTTGGACAGCAGTAGTAGGCTTTCTATCTGGGAGCTATCTTCAGTCCAGGGACCCTCGAGGTAGCCTAGCTGGCGTTCGCAGGCCGAAGTCCCTTTTCCTTTATTTCAGTTTGTTTTCGTTGTACCGAAACTGACATATGTATTTTTCTCATATTCAGACTTGCTTGTAGTATTCTATAGTAGTCCGTGAGATAGTGACACCAGATTTTGGGTAGTGATGTGTTTCAAACTTCCGCATTTTTATATCGTTTTGTTAAAAACTAAAGTCTTCCGCACTTATTTAATTGTTGTTAGAATATTATATTGTTGAGGTTGGTTAGAGAATGTGTAATGTTTGGCTGGCCTAGCTACGTTAGTAGACGCCATCACGACGCCCGATGGTGGGATAAATCTGGGTCGTGACAAAGTTGGTATCTGAGCTCTAGGTTACTTAGGTCTCACAACTCACGGACAAACTAGGTAGAGTCTGAGGGATCGGTACGGAAACATCTGTACTTATCCCAGAGGCTACAGAGTTAGGAAAAATTTCACTCTTGTTCTTTCTTGTCGTGCGATTCTGTTTTTCAAGTACTGATTGTCCTTATACTCTGTTCTTTTGCAGATGGCGAGAACACGTGCTTCTTTTTCTACCGCGCAGCAGCCCGAGCCCCGAGCAGCAGCTCTTGCGAGGGGCAGAGGCTGAGGCCGTGCTAGAGGCCGAGGTAGGGGCAGAGCTCAGCCCCGTGCAGCAGTTCCAGAGGTGGAGCCTCATATTGACTATGATGAGGAGGTTCCAGCCCAAGTAGCTCCAGTGGGCCCAGCTCAGGTCCTAGGAAGGGTTATGTTTCCCCCGGATCTTCAGGATGCTCTAGTCCGACTGGCATGCTTTATGGACAGTGTCACTAGAGCGGGTTTGCTACCAGTAGCACCAGCCACTTCTCAGGCTGGAGGAGGGGTTCAGACTCCTGCTACGCGTACTCCGGAGCAGGTAGCTCCCTGGACTCAGGTTCCAGAGGTTCAGCCCGCAGTGGCAGCTCAGATAGGT